>JANAVB010007596.1:3808742-3995110 GCA_029216955.1 Iris pallida
CCCAGAACCAAAATACTGGAGAGCGGGGGCAGACATAGCCAGCTACGTATATTGAAATGGAAACCACCTTTATATACGGTCACGGCTGTCTAGAAATATGAGGGTTTACTACAAGCCAACAGTCTCTTACGGTTATGAACAAGCCTAATGTCTCAATCACAAGCAAGTAAGTCAGGTCGCAAGATGTATGATCATTAAATATACAATAATAAGGCGTCCCAAATATTACATATTCAGCTGATCATGAAGCTAGTCGTACAAAATGCGGGGACTAGCAAGAGTTAAGTCATACATGATCAACCCTAGGATTTGTTAATCATGTTTACAGCCCGTAGGCAGACAGTAAGTAAAGTGCATCGAGCTAACAGGTGCTCGTCGGCTAAATGCCTCAAAAGAATAGTTTTACAATAGAGTGAGCGAAACAAAATAGAAAACCCACTCGTAGCCCGGGTTCCTTCTAGTCGCCACCATTGGGCTGGAAGCTTGGTAGATCCTCGGGAGCTGCTCCGAAATCTGGCCACACAAAACCAGCTGGGTCAACCCCAGAAAGAGCAAGTGCCACAAGGGGGCCACGAAATAAGAATAAAAGCCAGCAATCAGCACAAGAAAATCTAATATTAAAACTAGAATTTACGAAAACATGTCAGGATGATATACGGCGAGATAACCATGGAACTATTCCGATAACCAAGTTACAACCCGTAAACCAAACAAGGACCAGGGTTGTAACCCTTCGTCTGAACAGAACTTGGGTTCCCACCATTTATCGGCAAGATAATAATGCAAGAAATCAAGACAGGGAGCAATCTTGTACTGGATCAAGATATGGCTAAACTGGTTATACCTCATTCAATCAATCACGGCCAAGCAGATACTACGACTTACTACTTTAACTAACTAGGGTTATCACAGGCCTAATTACTAACAAGATGCAGTGAGATGATTCCACAGCCACAAGCCCTGCAGACCATCCAAGTTACCCAGGTCAAAAATTAGGGGTTGAATTCAGGTGGGTACATCGTCCAGGAAATGTATGTACCCTTAGGTGACTTAGAGGGTGCAACATGCGACGGTGTGCTGAAAATGTGCCCTACTCGACGGCAGGCTACAGATCCCAAGAGCGCCCAGGTAACGAAATTGCCTGTAGCTGTGTCATCTCTTCATGACTACTGTATTATTCTAGTTATTAACCTTAATCCATTTTAGTAGGTACTCCTGACCGTAGTACTCAGGAGTGCGCCACGACGGGCCACTATCATGTCAGGTTCGTCATGTCAGGAGTGCACCACTACGGGTCACTGTCGTGTTATGCTAGTTCCTTGTCATACCATGCCATGTACAATAGTCATTCCAAACATATTAAGTAAAATCAAGTTTATGACAAAAGGCGTAAGGATATAAAATGGGCGTAAAATATCTAATAAAATATCAATATACAGGGCTATAGAAGAGCCAAGCTTAAAGAAATAAGACCAAAACTCCAAGAGCCAATGGGTTAAGCAAGGGGTCAGGGGAGCAGCGTACGCACAAGGGCACGCACAGCGTACGCACAAAAGCACGCACACAGGAGCGCAAAAGTCACGCACGCAGGAGAGCTGCGTACGAGAAAAGTCACGCACGCAGGAGAGTTGCGTACGAGAAAAGTCTCGCACGCAGTAGAGCTGCGTACGAGAAAAGTCACGCACGCAAGAGGGCAGCGTACGAGAAAAGTCACGCACGCAGGAGAGCTGCGTACGAGAAAAGTCACGCACGCAAGAGGGCTGCGTACGTGAAAAGTCACGCACGCAAGAGGGCTGCGTACGTGAAAAGTGACGCACGCAGGGAGCTGCGTACGCAAAAAGTCACGCACGCAAGAGGGCTGCGTACGTGAAAAGTCACGCACGCAGGGAGCTGCGTACGCGAAAAGTCACGTACGCAGGGAGCTGCGTACGTGAAAAGTCACGCACGCAGGGAGCTGCGTACGCGTAAAAACACGTACGCAGAGGAAAGGGTCTTCTTCTCCATGGCTGAGAAGAAGCTCTCAAGGCTCCCAAAACTTCAAGGCATCACAACTTGGCCATCCGAACTCCAAATCCGGATTTCCAAAGTTCCAACCGGGGTGGAATTGAACTCTCTTCCACATGGAAACATCAAAACCCATAAAAATCCAACTTAAGTAGATCAAAACCATGCAAAACCGAAAATGGAGAAAACTTAGATCTAGAACATGGAGACTCCAAATCACAAAATGCTAAGTTCCAATGTTGATCACCATGTCCTAATCTAGAAATGGACAAATAAAATAGGGTTCTCATGTGGTGGCAAGGTGCACTTGCCTAAGGGCGGGTGTTATGTAGAGGAAGGAGAAGAGTGTTGTGTAGAGGAAGGAGAAGAAGAAATTAATGGAGGTTATAAGAAGAGAGAAAAAGTTGGTGGAGTTTTAAAAGGGTAGGATGTGGTGTGTTGAGGGTGGAGCATAGGCTAAGGTGTTCCAAAACACATAATAAACCAAACAAAACCAACCCAATCCAATTAAAATCGAACCATGACAAAACCCAAAATACGAAAAATACTGAAATTCCACAAGTTGAGAAAAAAATAAAAATACATGCCAAAAATCCAGATACGAGTATAAATACGAAATACGGGAAATACGGGAAATGCGGGTGACAACTCTACCCACCTTAAAAGAATTCCGTCCTCGGAATTTAATCAAGGAGCTAGAGATTGTCATGACAAGCTACACTAAGCACAGGCAATTACACTAAGCAGTTCAATCATACAATCATACAATGCAAGCAAGGAAGGGAAAACGTAAGGCATAAGAAAGATATTATACCTCACGAGTCAAACAGGTAGGGATATCGCGATCGGATGTCGTCCTCACGCTCCTACGTTGACTCACCTAGAGAGTGATGACCCCAAGCAATACGGACTAATTTAATAGTCTTGTTCTTGAGTGTCTTCTCCCTCCGGTCCAATATAGACACGGGCCTCTCCTCATACGAAAGGTTGGTACCAATAACCAATTTTGAATGGTCTAGGATGTGGCTCGGGTCCGGAATATACCGTCGTAATTGGGACACATGGAATACATCATGCACCTCACTTAGCGACGGCGGAAGAGCGAGATGATAGGATACATCTTCTACTCGCTCTAGAATATCGAACGGCCCTATATACCTAGGACTAAGCTTTTCCCGCACGCCGAAGCGAATGACGCCGCGGTTAGGCGAGATCCGAAGGAATACATGGTCGCCGACAGCAAATTCTAAGGGACGCCGATGAGCATCGGCCCAATGGCGCTGGCGGTCCTGGGCAACTCGGAGGTGATCTCTGACATTCCTGACCACTTCAATCGTCTGGGAAATCAATTCGGGTCCGAGCATCTGCCTCTCCCCGACATCGTCCCATGCTAGCGGGGATCTGCACTTCCTGCCATAAAGAGCCTCGAAGGGTGCCATCTGGATACTGGCCTGGAAACTGTTGTTGTACGAGAATTCCACCAGGTGCAGATGATTCTCCCATGAACCACCGAAGTCAAGGGTACAGGATCTCAACATATCTTCAAGGGTCTGGATTGTGCGCTCTGATTGACCATCCGTCTGCGGGTGATAAGCTGAGCTGAATTGAAGGCGAGTCCCCAAACTCTTCTGCAAGCTGTGCCAAAAGTGTGATATGAATCTTGAATCCCTGTCCGAGGTAATGCTGACTGGCACACCGTGAAGCCTGACGATCCGCCTGAGATACATCTCTGCTAACTGCGCCGTCGACTGTCCAACTCTGAATGGAAGAAAGTGTGCCACCTTGGTAAGCCTGTCCACAATTACCCAAATAGCATCTCTGTCGGCCGGAGATCTGGGCAATCCGGACACGAAATTTATGGTTATATGTTCCCATTTCCATTCTGGGATCGGTAAGGGTTGAAGAAGTCTAGCGGGCCTCTAATGTTCAGCTTTAACCTGTTGGCAAACCAAACACCGAGAGACAAACCGGGCTATCTCCCTCTTCATGCCATTCTACCAGAAATGCTGACGAATATCACGGTACATCTTCGTACCACCCGGATGAATAGAATATAGTGAACTGTGGGCTTCTGCCATGACTTCCTGTCTGATATCTCTACTGGGTACACAAAGACGAGTGCCGTGCCGAAGTGTACCGTCTTCATGGATACATAACTCTGGCCTTCTTTCTGCTTCACACTCTGCTCTGAGTCGCTGGATCTTAGAATCTGTTGACTGCGCCACCCGGATTCTCTCAACTATGCTGGACTGAACCTGTAGGCTGGCCATCAATGCCATGCTGGTTGAAAGAACCACTTCAATTCCCATCTTCTGAAGATCTGCCAATAATTTTGGTTGCGCCGTCAGGAGATAAACTCCGGCTCTCCTACTCAATGCATCTGCTACAACGTTGGCCTTCCCGGGATGATACTGCAAATCCATATCATAGTCCACCAGTAGCTCGAGCCATCTCCTCTGCCGCATATTAAGGTCCTTCTGGGTAAAAATATACTTCAGGCTCTTATGATCAGTAAAGATCTCCACTCTATCTCCGTACAAGTAGTGTCTCCACAACATCAAAGCAAACACTACCGCCGCCAATTCCAAGTCGTGGGTCGGGTAATTCTTCTCATGATCTCGTAGTTGACGTGACGCATAAGATATTACTTTCCCATGTTGCATCAAGACACACCCCAATCCTCTGCCTGAAGCGTCGCAATAAACTGTGAATCCACCGGTCCCATCTGGAAGGGTGAGAATGGGAGCCGTTATCAAACCTCGCTTCAACTTCTTAAATGATTCCTGATACTCTGCTGTCCAAACAAACGGCACATCCTTACGGGTCAACTGGGTCATCGGTGCTGAAATCTTTGCAAAATTTGAAATGAACTGCTGGTAGTAGCCGGCCAATCCAAGGAAGCTGCGAACCTCTGCCACTGAGCTGGGTACCGGCCATAACTCGATAGCCACAATCTTCTGGGGATCCACTTCCACTCCTCCTCGGGTAATGATGTGACCCAAGTATGATATGCGATCGAGCCAGAACTCGTATTTACTGAACTTGGCGTACAACTGATGCTCCCTAAGCGTTTGGAGGACGACTCTGAGATGCTGCTCATGCTCTGCTTCACTCTTGCTGTAGACCAGGATGTCATCTAGGAACACGATCACAAATTGATCCAAGTAAGGCATAAAATTTCGATTCATGAGGTCCATGAATACAGCCGGTGCATTGGTCGCTCCAAAGGGCATAACAAGGAACTCCCAATGTCCATACCTCGATCTGAATGCTGTCTTCGGGATGTCCTGCTCTCTGACTCTGATCTGGTGGTATCCCGACCGCAAGTCGATCTTCGAAAACACTGAAGCCCCTCTGAGCTGATCAAACAAGTCATCTATCCTCGGAAGAGGATATCTATTCTTGATTGTTACCGAATTCAAGGTACGATAATCAACACATAGCCTGGACGTACCATCCTTCTTTTTCACAAGAAGCATCGGGGCTCCCCAAGGCGATCCACTTGCACGAATGAATCCCTTGGTCCTCAGTTCTTCAATCATCTTGTACAAAATCTCTAACTCTAAAGGCGCCATCCTGTAGACTCGCTCTGATACTGGTGCTGTCCCGGGAATCAAGTCTATAGTGAACTCAATCTCCCGTTCCGACGGCATCCTTGGAAGCTCTTCTGGAAAGACATCTGGAAACTCTTCAACTATCTGGGGTAACTGCACTGCTGCTACCGCCATCCGCAATGCTGGGGAAGATGGCTCCACTGCGCCTCTAGAAAATAAAAACTCTGGCTCGCCGGGGATACTAAAGACAACTCTGCCAATATGGCAGTCTATCCTAGCATACTGGTTCCTCAACCAATCCATGCCTAGGACTACATCATAGTCTGCCATAGGAAACTCTATAAATCTAGCGGGAAACTTCCTACCGCTAACTACGATCCGTCATGAGGAAAACACTCGATCTACTCCCACAAGGCTATTACCAGTAAGTATATTGAGCCTCACTGATAATGACTCGGGCTCCAATCCTATCCGTGTCGCGAATCGTGTAGACATAAATGAATGTGATGTACCAGAATCAAATAATACAGACGCTGGAGAGGAGTTGACGAGAATAGTACCTGCCACAACCTCACCTGGTGCAACTTCTTCTTCCATAGCCATCATCATGGCCTGACCTTGTCCTCTGGCTGCTGGTCCCCTCTGCTGGAAACCTCTCTGCCTATTCTGGGTCTGAGCTTGGGCCTGTACATACTGCTGGGGGTATTGTTGCTGGAATGCCTGAGACTGAGGCGACAAGGGCCTCGAAGACTGATACTGCTGCTGCTGAACTGGTGCTGGGGCCGGTCCTCTTACCGAACAGCTAGAAGGGTTGGATGCTGATGAACCACCCCTATTCGGGCAAGCCCCTATCCTATGATCTGCTGCTCCACAAGCCAGGCACAATCCCTGTGCCCTGAGATAGTCTGCCACCACATGCCCTGGCTTCCCGCAATGAGAACATCCCATCGCGGAAGTCTGCTTCTGCTTCTGCTGCTGTGGGTACGTCGGGGTCGAATGCTGAACCGACGTTACTGAGGCCGCCCACCTCGGAGTTCCAATGGTCAATCCCCTAGCTGCCGGGGCTGGAGCTGATGATTGGTGCATCTGACTGTGGGACCGCTTCCTACCTCCGGTCCTATCCACGATCCTCTGGGAGGTGTACTCATGCCTCCTAGCTGCTCTCAAGACTGCATCAAACGTCTGGTGCTCGAACTGCGCAACCGCCAACAAGATCTCCAAATGCAGTCCCTGCTGGAACCGCTGGGCCCTATCAAACTCGGTCGCCACCAAGGTGGGGGCAAACCTACTGAGCCTAGAAAACTCCGATACATAACTGTCGACTGTTCTGCCTCCTTGCTTCAAGTTGGTAAATCTGGTCTGCAAGTCGTACCGAGCCACAGCATCGAAATACTTCGTCTGGAATCTCTCTCTAAATACTGCCCAAGCAATGGGTGCCACTAATCCCATGGCTTGCGCCGCCCACCAACTGCGAGCCAAGTCCAACAACTGCAGGCGTACCACCGCCACCTTCTCATTCTCGGGTGTCCTAGCTGCTTCCAGAATCACCTCGGTATCCTGAAGCCATGCATCCGCGGCAATCGCATCCTCGCTGCCGTCGAAGAAAGGAGGGTTCAATCGCTTGAAGCTGTTAGCCGCCTAGTTCCCTGGATGTCCGCCTCGGGTCAAAGTATCTTGAACTGTCTGGTGCAGGGCGTCGCTTCGACGATCCTGGAAAGCTATCAAGGTTATGATGAGGCCTACTAAGGTACCATCATCTGGCTCTGCGGGCTGGACGAGCCGAACTGGTGACTCTCCTCCAGTAGGTATCACTATGGAGGCAACCCCGGAATGCTGGGCTTGATCTCTGGGTTGCTGCTGGTCCACGGAAGGTGCTCCTCCTCGCTGATCGGCTGGGTCAGGTACAGTGCCGCTGAGGAAGACGACACAAGGAAACAATAAGGAAGGACCAGGACAGATCAACGATACAAGCATGTAATCAGGACAAGAATTTCAGGGATTTGAAAATACGGGCGAAGATCAAGGGCGAATACTGATTGAGACATCTATTCGATAAACCCTCACATTTCTTGATTGACAAGACCTGCATGGGCCACCACTTAAACTGTGTCACGCCCCAGAACCAGAATACTGGAGAGCGGGGGCAGACATAGCCAGCTACATATATTAAAATGGAAACTACCTCGATATACGGTCACGGCTGTCTAGAAATATGAAGGTTTACTACAAGCCAACAGTCTCTTATGGTTATGAACAAGCCTAATGTCTCAATCACAAGCAAGTAAGTCAGGTCGCAAGATATATGATCATTAAATATACAATAATAAGGTATCCCAAATATTACATATTCAGCTGATCATGAAGCTAGTCGTACAAAATGCGGGGACTAACAAGAGTTAAGTCATACATGATCAACCCTAGGATTTGTTAATCATGTTTACAGCCCGTAGACAGACAGTAAGTAAAGTGCATCGAGCTAACAGGTGCTCGTCGGCTAAACGCCTCAAAAGAATAGTTTTACAATAGAGTGAGCGAAACAAAATAGAAAACCCACTCGTAGCCTGGGTTCCTTCTATTCGCCACCATTGGGCTGGAAGCTTGGTAGATCCTCGGGAGCTGCTCCGAAATCTGGCCACACAAAACCAGCTGGGTCAACTCCAGAAAGAGCAAGTGCCACAAGGGGGCCACGAAATAAGAACAAAAGCTAGCAATCAGCACAAGAAAATCTAATATTAAAACTAGAATTTATGAAAACATGTCAGGATGATATACGGCGAGATAACCATGGAACTATTCCGATAACCAAGTTACAACCCGTAAATCAAACAAGGACCGGGGTTGTAACCCTTCGTCTGAACAGAACTTGGGTTCCCACCATTTATCGGCAAGATAATAATGCAAGAAATCAAGACAGGGAGCAATCTTGTACTGGATCAAGATATGGCTAAACTGGTTATATCTCATTCAATCAATCACGGCCAAGCAGATACTACGACTTACTACTTTAACTAACTAGGGTTATCACAGGCCTAATTACTAACAAGATGCAGTGAGATGATTCCACAGCCACAAGCCTGTTTGCCATTGATTGTAAAAGTACAGAACAATTATCGGAGGACTGAACTTAGACTCACAATACAAACTCGCTTGTACAAAGAAAGCCTAGGGACGAAAACCTAGGTAAAGCAATCTAAGTACAATTGTTTATTTTAGATTCTGGGGGGTGACGATAGAGGCTCGGGAAGGCGACGGCAGCCCTGCCTTACTCCTTGGACGATTGGTATGCAGCCTTGGCTCATTGTGAAAAGATGGTTGGCGTTGACGAAGAAGTGCTCTTTTTGCTCCTCTGTTGCTCTCCTGGCTTCTCTCTCTCTCTGTGTGTATTCTCTCTCTGACTCTGTATATTTTTATTCTTTTGTTGCCCGGTCCTTGTGCAAAGAAATGTTGCTGGCTATTTATAAGAGTGGGGTATGATCATTAGGGTTCGCTAATGATCATTTGTTTGGAATGTCGGCGCACCTTCAATCTATCTGAACCCTTGATTCTGATTATAATGAATCTCGACCATTAATGAGGATAGCACCGAATCTTGTGAGCAATTAATGTTAACTGCTTTAAATCTCCATGATGGATTCTACCAATATTCGATTGCTCGCCACGTGTCCCGTTGGCTTGATGATAAATGATATGCCTTGATCTCAGTAATTATGATGATGATGTCAAATATATTTGTTAAGATTCGGTTAAATCGTTGATTGATCCGATGCCATGTGTTTTGATTGTGGGTCCTGCTAGAGCCGCATAGGATGGGCAACACTTGAACCGCAGGGAGATACTCTTCGTGAGCCACATAGGACAATGTTTCATCGAACCGCAGGGAACGAACTCTCAATGAGCCGCATATGCATAGTCTTTGCGAGCCGTATGAGCTAGCGTTGTATTGAGCCGCAGGGGCTGAGCTCTCAGTGGGCCGCATATGGCTAATTTCTGCTAGTCATATAGGGTGACTTCTCATTGAGCCGCATGAAGCTGTTCTCTATTTAAGCCGCATGAGATTTGCCACGTGGCAACCTAGGATTTCTGACGGATCGGTTCAGAGATCTTCTTCCTTTCCCGAAGGGTCTGTCATTATGGCAGAGCCATTATGACACTTTATGCCAGAGCCGCCACAGTCGTCAAATCATGTCAGAGCATTAAATGAGGCCACTATTCAAAGGGCCAGCTGTAGGGAAGGATCACAGGGGGACACGTGGCATCGAACGAGCCGCATATTCCTGCTGAACCGCATACACTCTCGAGCCGCATGAGACGGAGAGTCTTTCTTTGAACTGTATAAGACAGCTCCCATATGAGCCGCATGGGCTTCGTATCCGTAGCCGCATGGACCATTATTCTGATATTTGCTATGCTTCTACAAAGCCCTGCAGACCATCCAGGTTACCCAGGTCGAAAATTAGGGGTTGAATTCAGGTGGGTACATCGTCCAAGAAACGCATGTACCCTTAGGTGACTTAGAGGGTGCAACACGCGACGGTGTGCTGGAAATGTGCCCTACTCGACGGCAGGCTACAGATCTCAAGAGCTCCCAGGTAACGGGATTGCCTGTAGCTGTGTCATCTCTTCATGACTACTGTGTTATTCTAGTTATTAACCTTAATCCATTTTAGTAGGTACTTCTGACCATGGTACTCAGGAGTCCCATCCTAGACATGATGCAAGACAGGACAAGTAGATTTAACAAGCAAGCAAGAAAGAACTACCACGGTGTCAAGGCAAGTCAAGTTAAGTTATCAAGATAAATCATGTCAAGGTACTTGTCAGGAGTGCGCCACGACGGACCACTATCATGTCAGGTTGGTCATGTCAGGAGTGCACCACTACGGGTCACTATCGTGTTATGCTAGTAACTTGTCATACCATGCCATGTACAATAGTCATTC
Source organism: Iris pallida (assembly GCA_029216955.1). Lineage (NCBI taxonomy): Eukaryota > Viridiplantae > Streptophyta > Magnoliopsida > Asparagales > Iridaceae > Iris > Iris pallida. The sequence continues at coordinate 3,819,241 of JANAVB010007596.1, forward strand.
CAAACATATTAAGTAAAATCAAGTTCATGACAAAAGGCGTAAGGATATAAAATGGGCGTAAAATATCTAATAAAATATCAATATACAGGGCTATAGAAGAGCCAAGCTTAAAAAAATAAGACCAAAACTTCAAGAGCCAATGGGTTAAGCAAGGGGTCAGGGGAGCAGCATACGCACAAGGGCACGCACAGCGTACGCACAAAAGCACGCACGCAGGAGCGCAAAATTCACGCACGTAGGAGAGCTGCGTACGAGAAAAGTCACGCACGCAGGAGAGCTGCGTACGAGAAAAGTCATGCACGCAGGAGAGCTGCGTACGAGAAAAGTCACGCACGCAAGAGGGCTGCGTACGAGAAAAGTCACGCACGCAGGAGAGCTGCGTACGAGAAAAGTCACGCACGCAAGAGGGCTGCGTACGTGAAAAGTCACGCACGCAAGAGGGCTGCGTACGTGAAAAGTCACGCACGCAGAGAGCTGCGTACGCGAAAAGTCACGCACGCAAGAGGGCTGCGTACGTGAAAAGTCACGCACGCAAGAGGGCTGCGTACGTGAAAAGTCACGCACGCAGGGAGCTGCGTACGCGAAAAGTCACGTACGCAGGGAGCTGCGTATGTGAAAAGTCACGCATGCAGGGAGCTGCGTACGCGTAAAAACACGCACGCAGAGGAAAGGGTCTTCTTCTCCATGGCTGAGAGGAAGCTCTCAAGGCTCCCAAAACTTCAAGGCAGCACAACTTGGCCATCCGAACTCCAAATCCGGATTTCCAAAGTTCCAACCGGGGTTACATGTGCTTATTGTGCAAAACTAACCATCGTGTACGTAACATAACTTGAATGGATCCTTGTGTATTGATTGGGGACGGGGGAGAAGTGGTTATGTGATTATTTCTTTAGTATGCTCGTGTAAAACTCTGTTAACTTAGGCATGTACAATTCAAGCCGATTATATAACCATCTTGTGCTCTAAATCACTTATATTCACTCACAGTTCTTATTTTCTATACAACTTTTATGTACTCAGATTTATCTATTTTTACTGTTCATGTACATCTCTCTCTACGCAGTTTCATGTATTTCATGTTCTTCTTGTACATCTCTTTACAACATTTTAGGTATTTTATGCTACTGCTCGTTCTATATTTCCTACCATACTTTAGAACTGCTTTCAAAGATATGTGCTCGTTCTTGTCCTGATTGGACCCGTTGACAAAATATTACAGATAACTTGGAGGACCTTGGCACTACCTTATGGAGCTGACGGAGATAACATTTGCGACTTGGACCCTTAGGTGGTGTAGAAGCATGGAAAATACTAAAGAAAATGATTCATGCGGCCAGGAAAGATCCATGCGGCTCAGGGGACTCATGCGGCTCAGGGAATCATGCGGCATAAGGAGCTATGCGGCCCAAGGCATTCCATGCGGCTCAGAGGACACGTGGCCTGATAGTGCTCCCCTCCGACCCATGCTACATTAATTGCTATGACGGCTGACCCCTCTGAAAAGTTGACAGCCCTGACACTAAAGCAGATAATTATGGCTCTGCCATAATGATGAATCTCTAGGGAAAATGAAAGAAATCTCTGACACAAATCCCCCGAAAGCCATAAAAATGCCACGTGGCCTTGCCACGTGGGCATTCGTATGCGGCTCGCTTCTCATACAGCTCAGAATAAATCCTATGCGGCTCAGGCCATAGGAGCCTCATGCGGCTCGGGCAAAGGACTTTCCATACGGCTCAGAGTGAACCCATCCTATGCGGCTCAGAGTGAACCCATCCTATGCGGCTCAGGCCATGAAAGTCTCATGCGGCTCGAGCGAGGACTTCTCATGCGGTTCAAGAGGATCATGTCCATGCGGCCCAGGCGGATATATACCTATGCGGCCCACAAGGATTACTCCTCTGTAGTTAGAGGACTCAAGTGAGGGCCACTGCCCACGCAGCCCTGACATGTGGGCTTAACCATATGCGGCACACATTCATATGCGGCTCATATTCATATGCGGCTCACTAGTCATGCGGTCCAGATCCCTCCAGCAGCTCCTAGGACACGTGTCCTAAGCCAATTAATTCCTCAGATTTGCTGCCATTAAAGATTGGGTCAAATCCCAATAATCTGGGACACGTGGCAGAAGAATAGATCTAATTTATTCGTAGAAATCAGAAGATCAGTATAAGGAAGATTTATTCCAATCAGCTTTAATTGCTCATGGGATTTGGTGTAATCTACACCTAATGGCCCAGATTCATCATAATCAAGATGAATGGCCTAGATTGACCAATCCACAGGCCGCCGCCATCTCCAAGAGCTAATCATTGGCAACCCTAATGATGACATCCCCACTATTATAAATAGCAAGGTGCCATTCCCTTGTAAAAATATACAATATCAAAGAGATAAAGATATACAATTTCAGAGAAAAAAATACGTATATACAGAGAGACTCCCCAATAGTCAGAGAAAAGAATACACAGAGAGAGAGAAGCCAGAAGAGCAACAGAGGAGCAAGAAGAGCATTTCTTCGTCAACGCCAACCATCTTTTCACAAGGAGCCAAGGCTGCATACCGATCGTCCAAGGAGTAAGGCAGGGCTGCCATCGCCTTCCCGAGCCTCTATCGTCACCCCCCAGAATCTAAAATAAACAATTGTACTTAGACTGTTGTACCTAGGTTTTCGTCCCTAGGCTTTCTTTGTACAAGCGAGTTTGTAACGTGAAGTAAAAGTTCGGTCCTCCGATAATTGTTCTGTTCTTTTATATTTCATGGTAAACACGATGGCGATTCTGCTGGGGATAAACTTCTCCACGACTGAGGAGTTGGTGATGCAATCGGATGCAGCCAAGCTTGGCTCCACTCAACAAAAGTTGGTCGCCCGGTTCGACCAACAGGCGTTCGAAGAGATGCTCTCCGACAAGAGCACTGGCCCGGTCCAGAAGTGAGCCTGCACAAAGAAGGCCCGTAAGGAGTGGAGACCCCGATCCTTCATTCCTGCTGAAGCTCTTGCAGAGACACCCTCTGTTGTTCAAGACGGCGAGCAAGATTCCCCTGCGGCCCCACTTCAGATCGTAGACAACTCTGCTGTTCCCAAGTTCGACAGAAGAAAATACTATGATGCTGGACTTACAGGGGCAAATAGGACCTCTATGAGATCCGAGCCGCATAAGGTTACCAGCCGCAGGGAGAAAGCTCATGCGGCTACATGCTTCAGTCGCAGGAAGAAAGCTCATGCGGCTACATCCTCCAGCCGCATGAAAAAAACTCACGCGGCCATATCTGTTAGCCGCATAGCTTATGCGGCTACAGTTGCCAATCACACGATTGAAACTTATACGGCTGTGGGAGTCAATCGCTTGCAGAAAACTCATGCGGCCACAATTGCCAACCGCATGCGGCCAGCCTGTACGGTCGTGACTCCTAGCCGCACAAAAACAATTCGTCCGACGGCAGAATACAACCGCATGCAGATAGCCTGTACGGTACCCAACTCTAGCCGCATAGCGTCCATTTCATGCTTCTCTCGATCAGTCTTCGACCGTCTCTCATGCGGTCCCGACCCTGATGATTCTCTGGATGATAAGCCAGACTCTGTGGTACCCAACTTGGACTTCCCCTATTACGCACCCACAGGTGCTAAAAGGAGGAAGTCTAGGGCAGCGCGGGCTCATCAAGCCCAGTCCGCTGTTCCAACCTTTAACTATCGGGGCGTCCCGTTGACTATCACACGGGCCTCGGATGGGAAGTTGTATACAACCGCTCGAGTCCAGCCCCCGACGGCAAACAGACAGAGTGGTTCCTCTGACCTGCGGGAGGCGATCCTCCACAAACGCAAGGAAAGCGAAGGAGCGTCGGCGTGCAAAGAGTCCTCGCTTGGACATCGCTGCACCCAAATCATCGTCAATTGCTGCTGCAACAACGCGGCAGTGACGGAAGATCGGCCATCCGTCTTCCAAAGGCTGCAGCACCCGAGCTCAGAAGATGAGGCACCTCCTGTTGTCTCCTGCAATTCTGCTCAAAAAGTCCCCACCGAAGGGAGAAGGAAAAAGACGAGTATCTCCAGTCCCAAGATATCAACCACCACAGCGAAGAAACTATCGTCTAAACGGTTATCCTCTACTGGTGTATTCCAACACACCCGTTCAAAGACGAAATTTATCACGATGGGAAATTCATCATCCATATCGCTGGGGGTTGAGGGTGTCACGACCCGCACCCGCTTTTCGGATACGAAGCGTGTCCAAGCCCAGCTATGCATCGAGCGGACTCCAGCCCATCTCGAATACGTAAACGCTATCAAGGCTATGGTTTACTGCCAAATCATGGTAATGCAATCTATACCTCAATCCACAATATGAATATGAAACATGAATGAACACTATAGGTCGTGGTCTGCAGCCCACTAGCATATATGTCCGATTAGACTCTATGAAATGATATGAGTCTATAAATGTAACTAACAAGAAAAGTATATCATGATAAGGAATATAAGGCACGAGCGGAATAATAAACATGATACGATACCTGAATCCCGCAAGAACCGCAAATCCTCTGCCATCCAGAACTACTAGCTAACTCCATGCAATCGCTAAACCTGAGGAGATCATCAGGTCCTCAGAAGACATAGCAAGATACATAATATACATGCCTATCTAACAGTTTTATCATACGCAAGAAAATAAACAAGAAAGAACAAGGACAAGACAAATGACTACGAACACAAACACGAACACGAATACGAACACGAATACGAATACTAGAACAACTATGTATAAATGAACTGCCGGATGAACGATAATCACGAGATCAATAGAAGAAACCAAACCCTCATCCCGAGTGTGGACTCACGGGTTTGAACTAAACACTAACCCTCGTCCCGAGTGTGGACTCTCTGGTCAGTACTAACCCTCGTCCCGAGTGTGGACTCTCTGGTCAATACTAACCCTCGTCCTGAGTGTGGACTCTCTGGTCAGTACTAACCCTCGTCCCGAGTGTGGACTCTCTGGTTAGTTCACGGCAAGGCACCCTCGTCCCGAGTGTGGACTCTCTGGTGCAAATACTACATCCTCGTCCCGTGTGTGGACTCTCTGATGTAAACACCCTCGTCCCGAGTGTGGACTCTCTGGTACAAGTCAAGTCAAGTCAAGTCTATACCCTCGTCCCGAGCGTGGACTCTCTGGTGCAATAATCGACATCCTAGTCCCTAGTACTCACGGATGTAAACAGATCAAGAAAAACACCTTCGTCCTGTGTGTGGACTCTCTGGTGCCAAGGACAATAATGTCAAGAATTTAGCAGTTCACTTACACGTACTCGTTCTATGACACGACTCAAGCAAGGTACTGACGAGAACTCCAAATGTGAAACACAAGGCCAAAACATGAACATGGCTATAAACAATAAAAATAACTCCACAGAAAATAACACGAAAAGTACATGTCCATAAACAATCAAATGACTGAAAAACAAAAAAAATGCATGTAAGTAAAACTGTAGAGGAAGGCAAGGTATACTTGCCTGGAGGCAGCGCGAAGAACCAATAAAATAATGTCAACTGGTAAGCCATACAGTCCAAGTCATCACAACTGTCTCCGAAAGCTGAAACAAATATTACCAACATTCTCAGAATAGTTAAATCAGTTAGAATTGCCTGTCCTTAAGTCCAATTCTGGACACAGGGGCAAAACGGTAATTTCGGGCAAAAACGATGTCCGCCGTTGGACCCGCTTTGCACCGAAAAGCGTACCAGAGTCAAAAGTCTCTAAAGCCGTCAAACTATATGTCTACGGATTCGGTTTTCCGATACAAACCCAACCGTATGTCCAAAGTTGGATTCCGGCGGGCCGTGCACAAAATCACCCGTTGAGTCGGACCGGGGGCCCGCGATACGGCGATTTTACCATCTGTCTCAGAATCGGACCAAACTTGGCATACAGGACCAGAAAAATGATACGGTCCTGATGGTGCAAGTTTCGTCTCGATCTGACGAGCGTGCACAAAGTAATTAAGAAATTTGCAAAGTGCACGATACGGTGAATTTTGACGGATACGTATCAAATTCGTTGCGCACACGCGACCGATTTGAATTCCGTCAAATCTCACATGACCACGAAACCGTTACGCAGCTTTCGATGCTTTCGGTTCGCGACCACGTCGTCCGGATTGGCATGACGCACGTCGTGTGGAACAATTTTAATGTTTTTAAAACAGGTTTTTGGGAAACTTTGGGATTCGATTTCTCGGCGAGTTGTCGATGAATTCAAATTCCGCAAAAAGGGTGATGAAGACCTATATGTTGTCTAAACGTCTCTTCAAATAGATTTTCTAATATGGGATTGGATTGATCGAAAACGATCCTCAAATAAGGGTTCATGGACTGCTATATTCCCTGTTTTCGAACAGGTTTTTGATCGACTTCGTGTCGATTTCTTGGGTCGGTTGCTCGACTAATTCGAAACCTAACTACTGGGATTCGAAGATGGTTATGTTGTGGTCGTACCTGAGCAAACGGTTCGACGTTTCGTCGACCGAGGGGGAAGAAATCACGTCGCGAAGTTGGCACGGTTGCTGTTGATACTGCTGCGGCTGTCCTGTTTCGACACGCGCGCGCGTGGGGCTCTCCGGCCGGCCTGGCGGCGTGCGGCGGCGCCGAAGGCACGCGCGGGGGTCACCCAGGGGAGGAGAAGGTGGCGCCGAGGGTTTGTTAGGGTTAGAGTTCTCTTTGTTGTTCTCGTACAATATATATATTGTACGGTCGAGATCGGGTCGGGGTCGGGGGACTTCTGCGCGGGGTTAACAGGAAATAGCTGGGAAGGGGTCTGGGCTATGCTGGGCCGGGCTGGGCCTGGCTGGGCCTGGCCGGCTGCTGGGGTTTGGGTTGCTCTATTGCTATTCATTTATTTATTTATCAAAGCCTACATAGAATATACATATATGTATATATATTTCTATATATATACACACACACACACGTATATGGATATATATATATATATGTATATTTATATATACACACACATATACATATTTAATATTTATTTATATACCCATATATATATATACATCCTCTTCATATTATATATATATATTTTACACAAATATATATATCCCTATATATATTTTCCTGTATGTATATATATCAAAATATATATTCATATGAATTCTAGTATAATAATAGCCATACAATCTAATTAAAAATACCAATATTATCTATTCCTAGACTAGGGCCTATTTTATAAAAATATGAATATATATATTATACATTTATTCGACGAATATAATATAACCAATAATAATCAAATAATAATAATAATAATAATAATAATAATAATAATAATAATAATAATGATAATAACAATAATAATAATAATAATAATAATAATAATAGCCACAAAACTCAATAAATCAATAAGGGTGTATACACCACCATGCACAGTCTAATAATCCCAAAAATGCATGAGGGCCTATTTTATACAAAAAGTCTCTGAATAATACTAATAGTAATATTTTTAATATTTAAAATTATGAAAACTTAGGAAATATTCATTAAACCATTAAAATAAAATGCAATACCCTCATACCAAATTCCATTGACACGAACGTCATTAGACGTGCCGCATGACTACATGGGCTTGGTCTGGTCCGGGTCCAGTCCGGACCAGTCTGGTACAACCGGATCACTTAAACGTCTAATAATAATAATAATATATAAATAAACTATTTATAATGGTCATGCTATAACTTGGCCTGGTTTTTCTAGTTAGGACACTCCTATGGCTCGGCATCCCTTAGCTAAATAAATATTTATAAAATTCTAAAAATCCCCATTTAAATCAAATAAATAAATAAAAAAATATTTCAAAAATTCTGGGAAGGGAGGCTACAGAGGGAACTGGGGGTAGCACTCCTCCAAACATCCGCAACAATCCGATGTTTCAAAGGGCCGAGCCCGGACAAACAATTCTTCCATCAGGGGCAACATACGTCGATGTCCCCGAGGACATTCATAACTCTCAAGACGAAGCAAGCTCTGATGCTGGGGATATCGTTCCCTCCGAGTCCGAGCCCGAAGAGAACATTCCCACCTATCCCGATGACTTCTCAGTGCATGGGTACGATTCGGAGGGCACATCCTCCACCGTTCCTTCCATCACTCCTCACGTAAGGACGGTGTTCATGACGGACAGCAATCAAGGTGGTTCCAATGATCGCCAGCACATCGACAATCTCGAAGCCATATTACTTGCTTTGGTCAAGTCCGTAGACGAAATTAAAGCGGCCCTGCCAACTCTACAAGGAGGAACGCCTGGTCAAACAAGCACGGGCCCTGCGGTCAATGTGGATTCGAACTCAGCGGCACCAAACCCGGGCAATAATCCTCCCGAAATAACAGCCTCTACCGCTACAGACGAGACCCAAGAAGTAAGGAGAGAGGTCCAGGAGCTCCGAGCCATGTTCCATGCCTGAGAGAACGCTCAAGATCTCAGAATACGGCAACCATACCCTGCTGAATGGAGGGATGTTCCATTCCCACCAAGATATAAGCCGTTCAATATCAACCCGTATGATGGCAAAACCTCAGCAAGTCGGTACATCGCTTACTTTGAGGTCACCACCGACCATCTGCCCCATGATGATGCGATCCTCACACGGTTATTCATCGGGGCATTGGAAGGAGTCGCCTTCGATTGGTACCACAATCTATCGGACAACTGCATCCACTCCTTCGCCGGCTTCAAGCGCCTGTTCTTGGAACGATTCTACGAAGTAGGACAGGACGTCACTATGTCCACTCTCATGGACGTCGTCCAAGGGGAGAAGGAGTTGACAAGGAACTACATCGAACGGTTCCGCCAGACCGCCATGAAGCTGCCTTCCAGAAATCCAGATTCCTCTTTGATTGAAATTTGCCAAAAGAGACTGCTTCCAACGATCAGTCTCTGGATGGGCGAAAGTCAATTCAAAGATTGGAAGGCGTTCATCATCAGCGCCACAAGCGCCGAAGAACGCTGAAGAAAGCTCGCCAACTGGGATTGCACATCTCAGAAGGAGAAAACAAGGGCAAGCGTCCCAACAACGATAATGGGGGTAACCCCTCCAACAATCGGGACAGCAAGGGAAAGCAGGCTATGGTGGCCGACACGTCCCAGAAGCCCGAGTCACAACCAGCAAACAAACAATGGCCTCAGATCACTTACTCTTTCGAAGACGGCCACGTCAAGCCTATCTTGGACATGCTCATACAAGGAGGTAGAATTTAGCTTCCTCCACCAAGGTGGGAGCCTCGGCCGGCTGATTTGGAGAACCCAAAGTTCTGCCATTACCACCGTTATGTACACCACGCTACACACGACTGCTACCAACTAAAACGGTATATCCAAAGACTCATCGATTCGAACGCTCTGGCCATCGACTTCGAAGAGGTAACCGTAGCAGCCAATATGGTGTCCGTACAATTCGGCAGCTTCCCTCCGACGGAGACTCAAGACGGGGTGATCCCCGTCCCTCTGGCAATGATGGAGATTACCAACCTTCCACCTCCCCGGGAACAGGCTGCTGGTCTAGTACCTCTCACCAACTCACGAGGGGAGATCATGTGGGTCCATCCAGACTTGGTGTCAGAAGTAACTCGGCCCACACCATCTCCTACCAACAAAAAGAAGAGTGGAAAAATCAGGACCTGCCACACAATCTCAACAGACAACGAGGAAGCTACAGCCGTTGTCACGCGGTCCGGAGCGCAATCCCAACCTATGGTTGACAGCCCACCTGAAAATCATCAACCTACTACAACTGACGCTCCGGGACCGGCTCAGCCTTCGACGACCGACAAGCCTAGGCCGAAGGAGACTCGCTTCGACAAATCTCTCCGAAAGGACGCAGCCCAAGGGCTAGAGAGGCCCTATAACTTTGACATCTTAGCACAATTGGCTAACACTCCGGCCAAATTGTCACTGTACGAACTCCTAAGGCTCTCCAAGGACGTTTGTATTGCATTGAGCGAAGTATTCCAAAATGCCGATGCTTATCTGGCTCAATCCAACCTCACCGGGGAGGACTCACCTGTGGATCTCCAAGACAGTGCTTGCACGGGAGCAATGCCCAATATCGTCTTCACTCCGTAGGATATGCTCATCAAAACCAACCTACATGATCGCCCGCTATACTACACGGGATACATCGGCGACGTGAAGGTGGATCGGATGCACATTGATCCTGGCTCTTCCATAAGCATCATCCCGAAGGGTCTGCTACATCATCTCCGCATCCCAATGCATCGCCTGACACCTACAAGCACCGCCATCAGCGGTTTCAATTCGGGCATGAGCTACCCTATTGGGAAGATTCGTCTGAAGTGTCAAATTGGCGACCTCCAATCCGAAGTCACCTGCTACGTCATAGATGCAGATACTTCTTACAACATCCTCTTGGGGCACCCATGGATACACGATTATATGATCGTGCCTTCCACGCTACACCAGTGCTTCAAATACGTCGACAAATACGGCTTCGTGAAGACAGAATTTGCTGATATCGATCCCTTTAAAGGAGTCGAATCCTACTACTCAGACTCCTGCCTATACGAAAGGTCGAAGAGGCACCTTGATGAAGGAGACGCACAAACTCATACCGAGACAGCTACGGGATCAGAAGGACCCATGATAATCTACCTCCAAGCTCGCAAATCGGGCAAGTCTGTACCCCTTACTGCCACTCTGCGGAAGGATGCAATCAGCCTCTCAACGCAGGAGGAGCAAATGATAATCCGGCTGCCAAGGTCCGGCCAAGTGCCGAGACCCACAACTGAGCCACTGACAATCAGGCTACCAAGAGTCAGCCAACCACAAGCAGGGAAGCTCAACCCCTCGGACAGGACCATGACGATACGCCTTCCCAGGAAGGGTCATCACCCCGATGCAAGGTCTGACACTTCTAGTGAACCAGCCACTCCTCGCCCCACATCAAATGCCAAACTGGGGGTCGCTAGTCTGCCAACAACTCCACGCTCTGCTCCATCAACCGAACTACTGACAATCAAGCTTCCTAGGTCGTCCTCTCAGTCTTCATTTACGCAGGAGGTAGCCGAAGAGGAACCGGAGCTAGCCAAGTATATGGCTACCCACAACAATGTCCCCTCCGCTGATGATGTAATCCCCCTAGAAAAGATACCTTACTTCATCAATAAAGGGATATCTTTGAACTACACCGAGCTCAATAAGCTATGTATAATGTATGCTATGGAATACGATATAGGCGCTCACCTACACACACAGGTGACAAATGTGTACACCGCGATCCAGCTTACTCCAGTAGAAGACGCTTACCGAATATTCGAGGGAGGAGATCATCCGATCATCTTCGGCCAGACGAACAACCCGTATCCCCTCACCATAGAAGAAGTCGACCTCGGGTCAGATGCCGGGAGACTGCCTCTGTATCTCTATAGCCCTGAATCCAAATATCTCATGCAAAAATAGGGGTATGATCTAGAGACGACGCCAGGATTGAACTACGGCACTGGACGACGATTACCTTTGAAGCCGCCAGTCCCGACGGACAAACCACAGAACTACTATAACAAAACTCGATGCGGGTTAGGCTATGTAACGCCTACTATGACCCCTGAAAGTTCAGATGAAGAATACGACTGGCAGTCACATTCAACCGGATCAACAACTTTCGACTCAGATACCAGCATCAGAGATGTGTTCAGACAAGTCATGTCAGTCAACATGGCATTTACCGACGCTTACGAGGAAGACGAAGGCATCCCCGAAATCCTCGAGCTAGAGCCATGGGCCCAGCAATTAGACGCACAATGGGAAAAACGGTTCGAACTGAGAGAACCTCCTACTGAAGATGAGGTCATACAAGTGGATCTCGGCAGCGAATCTTCTCCAAAACCGATTTTCATCATTAAAAGCCTAACTGACGAAGAACGGGAGTCGCTGTTAGAACTGGTCAGAGAGTACATTGATGTGTTCGCCTGGAGCTATGAAGACATGCCAGGGTTAAATCCTGACATCGCTCTCTACAAACTCAACATACGGCCGGATGCAAAGCCAGTCAAGCAGCAACAGCGACGCTTCCGCCCGGGCATCATGGATGCGATCGAAGCTGAGGTCAATAAACTGATAGCCAGCGGCTTCATTCGTGAAGAGCAACATCCAGACTGGGTCGCCAATATATTACCCGTCCTCAAGAAGAATGGGAATATTCCAATCTGTATCGACTTCTGCAACCTGAACGAGGCATGCCCCAAAGATGAATTCCCCCTTCCTATTACAGACATCATGATCGACAATACCTGCGGCTTCGAACGTATGTCATTCATGGATGGCTTCTCGGGATACAACCAAATCAAAATGTCTCCTGATGACGAAAAGCATACTTCATTCCGAACACCAATTGGCACGTACTGCTACACAGTCATGCCTTTCGGTTTGAAGAATGCCGACGCCACATACCAAAGAGCCATGAGCATCATCTTCAGAGACCACTTACGTAAGACAGTGGAGTGCTACGTTGACGATATAGCCGTTAAGAGCCGCTGCAAAGAAGACCATCTGCATGATCTAAGGACGGTATTCGACCTAATGCGAGCGCACAATTTGAAAATGAACCCTACGAAGTCCTTTCTGGGCGTTTCCAGTGGGAAGTTCTTAGGCTTTATCATCACTGCAAAGGGTATCCATGTAGACCCTGAGAAGACAAAAGCAATCATGGAGATGGGTCCCCCAAGAAATCTCCGCGAACTCAGAGGCCTTCAAGGGAGGCTAGCTTATATCAGAAGATTCATTTTCAACCTCTCCGGGCGATGTCGACCATTCATGTACCTCATGAAGAAAGGAGTCTCATTCGTATGGAACGAGGAATGCCAGCAGGCTTTCGACAGCATCAAAGAATATTTGTCAAATCCTCCAGTTTTGGGTGGCCCCGGTTCCTGGAAAACCATTCCTGCTCTATGTACGAGCAATGGAACACTCCCTCGGGGCTTTGCTGGCACAGAACAACGACGCAGGCCACGAGCAGGCCATATATTACCTCAGCCGAATGATGATTGGGCCAGAGTACCGATACACCGCTGTGGAGAAGGAATGCCTCGCCCTGGTGTTCGCTATTCAGAAAATACGGCATTATGTCACCGGATAAACGATACATGTGATCTCGCGAGTCAACCCTCTCAGGGTCCTCATGACTAAACCAGGGGCACTCAGCTCTCGACTCGCCACGTGGGCAATATTGCTGTTCCCTTACCATATGATCTTCGTCCCCCAAAAGGCAGTCAAAGGTCAAGCCCTGGCACTTTTTAGCAGCCCACCTAGGCTCGGAATCCTCCAAAATATACGAAGAGATCCCAGACGAGGTCACCGACTCGCATGCAACCACTCACGAGGCTATATGGCGAATGTTCTTTGACGGTGCTTCAAGGACCGGACCTAAAGGCAATATAGTCGTCAGAGTCGGGATAGTGCTGGTCTCCCCTTCCGGATTGGTGATCAACCGCACCTATTCCCTCACAGAACTCTGCTCTAACAATGTGGCCGAGTACAACGCTCTGGTCATTGGCCTCCAACTTGCAAAAGAGCTGGGGGTAGAATACCTTGAAGCATACGGCGATTCCTAACTAATCGTCAATCAGATCCGGGGTTCGTACGAAGTTCGCCACGAAGACATGATCCCTTATCACCAAATAGCGATCGATATCATCTCGTCATTCGAGGGGTTCTTCATCGAGCACGTCCCCAGACTCTGAAATATTGAAGCCGATGCCCTAGCTGGTCTTGCCGCTTCCCTTGCAGTTCCGAATTATGATCGCCAATCAGTGGAAGTGATAGGCCATGAACCGGTCTGTCCCAAAAACAATGTGCAATTCATGGCAAGTTATTCTGCACAGACGATCGATGTCGCCCCAGATTGGAGACAACCATTCATCGACTTCGTCGTTTACGACTTCCTGCCCGAGAACCCAAAGGAAGCCACTTCCATCAGAAGGCGTTCTCTCAGATTCTTCTACGATACAGAGACGAAGATGCTATATCGCCGCTCCTACGATGGATTATTACTTCGGTGTCTGTCAAACGCAGAAGCCAAAGAAGCCGTACGAGAAGCTCATGACGGTGTCTGCGGGGCCCACCAGTCTGGCCCAAAGTTGCAAGACCGCCTTCGACGAATGGGCTACTATTGGCCCATGATGGTGGCAGATGCGATAGAATACGCCAGAAAATGCAAAGCCTGCCAAGTCCACACGGACTTTATTCACCAACCATCCGAATTTCTATATCTGACAGTGGCGTCCTGGCCATTCGAAGCATGGGGAATGGATATCATTGGTCCGATCACCCCACCTTCCTCCCGAGGACATCGCTTCATACTTACGATCACTGATTACTTCTCCAAGTGGGCGGAAGCTGTCCTACTCGCAGAAGTCAAGACTTCAAACGTGATCAGCTTCCTTAAGCATCACATCATCTACCGCTTTGGACTGCCCCGAAGAATCATCTATGATAATGGTCCGCAGTTTGCAAGCCACACATTCTATCGGTTTTGCGATAAACACCGTATTTAGAATATCGCTTCGACGCCGTACAACCCGGCAGCAAACGGGTTAGCAGAGGCATTCAACAAAACAATCATCAAACTCCTCAAGAAGTTCGTCTCCTCCAACAAGCGCGACTGGAACGAGAAGCTCGGCGAATGCTTATGGGCTTATCGCACCATAATTCGAACAGCCACCGGAAATACGCCATTCTCCCTAGTGTACGGGAGTGAGGTAGTTCTCCCGTTAGAGACTCAAATACCCTCACTCCGTATCGCCCTCACTTATCAATTGACAACGAATGATAACTACCGACGTCGACTGCAAGAGTTAGAGGCCTTAGATGAAAAGCGCCTCCTAGCTCAGCAAAGGATCGAGCTATACCAAGCACGCATCTCAGGAGCCTTCAACAAGAAGGTCAAAATCAGAACATTCCAAGTGGGTGATCTTGTTCTGGCAGTCCGGAGGCCGATGATCATGACTCACAAGACCGCCAGCAAGTTCCAGCCAAAGTGGGAAGGTCCATTTGTCATCGAGGCCGTGTTCTCCAACGGTGCTTACCGCCTCGCCAAGCAGAACGGAGACTTGCTCATGTTGCCCGTCAATGGCAAGTTCCTGAAGAAATACTATGTTTAAACAATATTCCCCAGATCTTCGAGTCACGTACCCGCTGGTACCACTGAACTCGCTCCATAAATTTCTAGATTATTGAGTCATGTATCCGCTGATACCACTGAACTCACCCTCGCAGTTTTCCAGATTCTTGAGTCACGTACCTACTGGTACCACTGAACTCGTTCCATAAATTTCCAGATTATTGAGTCATGTATCCGCTGATACCACTGAACTCACCCTCATAGTTTGCCAGATCATTGAGTCACATACCCGCTGGTACCGCTGAACTCACACTCACCATTATTCAGATTTTCGAGTCACGTACCCGCTGGTACTGCTGAACTCACACTCACCATTCTCCAGATTCCCGAGTCACGTACCCGCTGGTACCGCTGAGCTCGCACCTACAATATTCCAGATTTTCGAGTCATGTACCCGCGTGTACCGCTGAACTCATGCCCTTCTTCCACAAAAATATCCCAAATTTCCAAGTCATGTACCTGCTGGTACCTCTGAACTTATACTTTGATTCCAACATTCATGGATTGTCGAGTTATGTACCCATCGGTACCCCTGAACTCACATCCTGGTCACTCTTTTGAAAGAAAGTCATGTATAACCATACTGCTGAACTTTTTTCCTACAAGAGATCCTCCCTCATGATCTAATACCTGCACTCCCAGTGCACAACAAAGGTAATAGGTCCACAAACTTCCAAGACGGCCATGTCCTCATTACCTCTGAGTCGTTCCACTTCCGCCAAAAACAAATCACCCCCTACGTAGAACTTCCATGTCCTCATTACCTCTGAGTTGTTCTATGTGCCCTCCTTCATTGAGCCCACTCCTGTCATGTCCTCATTACCTCTGAATGGGAAGGCTCCGTCGAAGAAACCTTCATACTTGCCATGTCCTTATTACCTCTGAGTAAGTATGATGACCCCCTTTCGACCTATTATCTGTACCCACAACCGGAGTACGCCAAGGGTAATAAGTCCACAAATGTCCTCTATTGACCATCAATATCCTCCGTCGAGTTCACTCCTGCCATGTTCTTATTACCTCTGAGTAGGAAGACTCTACGTTTAAAAAACCTTCTCACTTGCCATGTCCTCGTCACCTCTGAGCAAGTATGTCGGTTCCCCTTCATCCTATTATCCGTGCCCTAAACCAGGGTACGCCAAGGATAATAGGCCCACAAATATCCTCAGCTAAATTTCTCAGCACAAATCTATCACCTCATCAGGCCCCAGGAGCCCAGCTGCTCGACGTCATTCCTTTTTCTCAATACCAAGAGCACCCATGACCACTTCGCTATGGCTGCTTCAGGTACCCTGATCAAAACTTGTTACCTCTGCCTAAAACCAAGGTACGCCATGAGTAACAGGTCCATAAATATATCCCCTATACGGGGGTAAATATCACCACAATATCACAGGCACAGCAGGCAATACAAATGAAGGGTAGAATTGAAAGTACTCTTTATTTGAAGGAAGAAAAAGTATTACATATTTCGGGATCATGTCCCCTCCAGAAAGAAAGAAAACGGAAACAAAATAAGAAGAAAAAGCCGACTACATTTCAGCATCACTCAATTCTAGGAGACGATTTCTTACTGAGGTGGTCCTCCGTTCAATCCGTTGCCGAGCGCGACGCTCGGCCTCCTGGAATAAATGCTCTTCATTGTCCAAGCCCAAGAATGCTTGACAGTCATCTTCCAATTTCTTTAAGGCAGTCTCCAGGTCAGTCGAAGCTTGAGTAACCCTGTCAGCCTCCTGAACAATCAGTCCCCTGTCATTGCGGGTAGTCTCGAGTTCAGAGTCCAGGAAAGCCAGCTTCTTCTGAAGCACAAGGATCTGCTCCCGTGTCTCAGTAATCTCACGAGAGACAGATTCCTTTCGAGCCACAACGTTCTCAGTCGCATAACTCAGTTGATCATACCGATCAGCTAAGTCACTAAGATCCTTCAGCGTGCCCGTTCTGGTCTTATCTCGAGCCGCTCTGGTCCTCTCTATAACAGCAATAAGGGAATTCTGCTCCTCGTTTATAACAGCAGGCAGATCAGCCTGCCGTAATACTCGAAGCTCGGACACCAACTGATCAACCTCCAGCAATTTCGCCTCCAGAAGCGAAGCCATCCCTGCATCATCAAGAAGATCCCTAAGGATGTTTATCTGACCATGGGCACATTGTCGGGCCAAGGTAAAAGAGGTCCCTCTGTCTACAGCGGTCTCGATTCCCCTCTTCAAATGACGATGAAAATTGGCAACCATGTCCTGTAACGCATCACTCAAAACTTTAACAGAGGAGGGCGTCAGGGGAAGCCGGAGCGGCAACGTCAGAGGAGTAACGCTAGAGTTTGCCACCGGGGGAACGGAGTTCGAAAAGAACGATGCATGAATAGCGGCCAACTCGTCTTCCGCCGCCCGGAGAGCTTGGATGCTCGGCAGGGAAAAAAGGTCGACTCTCGAAGCCATCGGAATAGAGGATGATGCAAGGACCATCGTCCCCTGCCCCGACTGCCCCGAGAATTGGCCCGTGAAACTCGAGCCCCCAGAAGGCCCCTCAAGACGAGTCGGGCAGTGAGGAGGTACACCTCTTTCCACCGATGCCCCTTCGGCTGGGGTTGTCTCAGCGACGTCCATCCTCGGCACTGGAGGGACAGGACCTGAATGTCCAGAATAACAATCAATCGACGTAACCCGAAGGACATGATGATAGAGTAGATAAGCTTTCTCACGGGTTAAGATTCGGCTAATCTTACCAGGGAAGGGGCATAAAGGCCGCGGCTCATCCACAACTGGCATAGTCCCCTCACCCGCGATCCCCGAGTTAAACTCAGTCACATCCTCTGCCCCCGTCATCTTGAAGAAGGATACAGATTGATCTGCATTCTCTTGAATAGGAGCAGGCTCATGGGAGTCCCCGTCATTCGGGGTCACCGCCTCGACATCCTGAAACTCTTCTTCTTCTCTCGACACCTAAAAGAGGGGACGAAGATAGTCAGGATTGAAACTCAAAGAAAAGGAGGGAGAAGGGATCAAGAGCAGTTTTGTTACCTCTAATGCAGGGTTGACTTCTTCGCTACCCTCTTTTATGGCTAGCGGACGGTGCCTAGTCGTAACCAGCTTCCGGGATCGAGAGACACTGCCTATAGGAGAAACTTGCCTGTTACGCTTCGGAATAGGACCAGGCGCAACAAGAGACTGATCCCTCAGCACTTCATCTGACAAAACATGCGACTGACCTACCTCTGCGCCTACCACTGGAAGGATAGAGTCATCTTCATCACACTGGTTGCCTTCGCCACCCTCAGCAGTGAAACCCAAATCTGGCACTTCGGCTCTAACATTTCTTTTCTTGGCCCCTTGAGAGCCTTCCTCCAGACCGGTGCCAACAATAAAACTGGTACCCGGGTTAAAACCAACTGGGGGCTTGTTCGCTATGACATGATACAGAGCTGCCATATATAAGATCTCTACTGACTCCTTAATGGTAGGGACCGAAAAAATGTTGCGGGTGTGGAACGAATCATAATATTGCCAAGCTCTGATACCATCAAGAAGACTACCCTCATAACCCAAGCAAGGACTGGGGCTGTCCAGACAAAGTTGGCTGTATCCAAACTGCCGGGCAAACCTGCTAGATAGATAAGGCTCCAGAAAAACAGCATTGCGGTTACGGTACACTAGATGTACGGGACGGATATTACGCAACCATAAGAGCATCTGGCCATCCAGAAGCTGTGGAGGGGCGATACCGTCAATATATACAGCCTCTATGTCCCTGGCAGTAAAGCGAGGGACGGATACGAAGATATGATACTTATCGGCCCTCGCCAAATCCATCCGACAAGTCCGCATGGTTTCACACTCCCAAGGCTCATCACGATAGCGGAAGATAAATGCGTCATCATCATTCATACCGTCTCTGGAGTCCGGCCTCATCAAAGATGGGTAATGTATCAGCAGCCACCCCATCAAATAGTGATAGGGCAACTCAGTTCGTTCAAAATCCCTGGTCACGTCGCGAGCAATGATTTTGGATGTGAAAGTACGTAGGCCACGGTGTATGCTACACACCATGGCCGGGAGGAGAGCTAGCCTGATTCGTAAAACTAACTTCACAGCCGGAAGGATGAAGTTACAATTAATTCTCTCAATGGAACCGGCTCCTCCCGAGACTACACAATTTCGTAGCCAGATCATCAAAAATCCTGCCAGAAGCGCTTTCTCAGACAGCTCCTGAGTATCCTGGTAAAAGTAATCGAAAGTATCAGTCTGGTTCCCGAATCCGTCGCTGGTAGTGGCCACTCCCTTAGCCGACGACACCGAGTCCTCAATCGCTTCCTGAGATTGAGGGCGACGAGAGGTAACTCTACCTAAGGCATCTGTCAAGAAGAGATAGTGCACCCAATCTCTGGTGAAGGGAGCATTCCCTTCCAGGTTATTATCCTTTCGAGTCATCTGATAACATGCGTTATAATGGCACAATATCTCCTGGTATGTCACGCCCGACCCGGAATCACCCGAATCATCGTCCTCGCTGGGGCGTGATACCGCACGAGCCTGGAGTTGCGCTCGTGCAAGGCAAGATGACAAGTTCTCAAAATGGTTATCTTTTGAGTTGATATTCACAACGAAAGGAAAACAGAGTATACGAAACAAATCTTTTTATTGATATTCGAAATCAGATTACAAGGCTTTCGATAGCCTAACAATATATGCCAGATTTGGCTACAACACTCAGGTTCTCTCTTACCCACAAAGGATTTCACCGTTCCATACATCATGCCTTCTATATCTCGGCCGCATCAATCCTGTCGCGAGTCCGAGCGTCAAGCGATCGCACTCTTCAATACGCTTCGACATTTTCGAGCCTCAACGCGTTCAAGCAACACTTCGCCTCGAGCCATCCATTTCCTGCACCCTGCATGAAGCTGGTGGGGGATCAGTACGATCGTCCTCGCATGTACTGAATCAAAGATCATCTTTCCAAACCGACATTTGTAATATTTATGTTGAATCATGCAACTTAGCTTATGATCTTGCTATGTTCTCCTTAGGGTCAATTTCATGGCATAATTCGAAAGCGTAAAGCATGTTAGCATAGCAGCATGTTATCGAATTGAATAGGCAAGCAAGCAATCCCGTGTTTGATTTGTGGCGTGACTTACTAAGCTGACGCACTCGCCCTTGCACCGACGCAAGGTGAGTACGCCTATCAGATTTCCCTGTCATGTTATAGTGCTCTCTATACGGATCTACACACGCACGATATGAGTGTACCTTGCGCTTTTGACCCAGGATCCGTCCATGCAGGATATACGTATACCTTGTACTTCCAACCCATCGCCCTTAACTATATGAAGGTCACTAGCTTGTCACAGCTAGAATGGACTTATACTCATCGAATCGAAAACATAAGACGATGGTAACTCTATGCGGTTGCTAACCAACAATCAAAGGCCACCGAAATAATCGCGTACAAGTGGCTTATCACATTCACTAGAAGGTCGCTACCCATCTAAATGAAGTGCACCAACAATACCGAAAACGAAATCCCTCCTAGGCCGAACGGTCCCAGCGCCCTGGCGTGCCGCGTTCGAGGGATGCCCATGCACGGGCTTTTATATTCTTTAAGTCCATTTGACCATTTAACCATGCAACGAATCTTATATTTCATACAACCAAGCAAGTTCGCTTATCGCTATTTCAATTGGCACAACACCCCCAATGTCCTCAACGAACGCCCTAAGGCCATAAATATTTCGAAGGGCACCATGCCGCATCGACAGTTATGCCATATCCGTGCCACAACTGTTCTTCTCGTCGCAACGACGCCATCTTTGATAAGTATTGTGCAGCTGCACGCATTCGCCGTCTTTTGTGATCTCGTACACGTAGGCACGTTTCTACCGTATTTCGAAATGTTCTATAACTTAGCATTCAATGTTCGGGGCTTGCGCGATATGGCGCTCGCCTATTATCTTTCAATGTTCTAGCCGTTCTAACTCGTGCGCGAAGGCACGGTATGGTTCGTGCACTAAGGCACTCGCCGAGTACAGTTATCCCATGTTATTGCGGCTTGCGCACCGAGGCGCTCGCCTTAGCGATATCCAATATTCCGTAGCGACTTGTGCATTTGATGCACGTTTCATTTCAATTGTACTAACTTAGTGTTCGACACACGTTATGATTTACTTCCGATCGGACCACGCCCATGGCGTCGATAGGTTAACTTTTAGCATACAATGATACATTTGACTTATCGAATGAAGGAGTAAAAAGAAGTCAATCCTCCCACCTTGAATCGATTTGCCTTTGTCGTTTCGCCGAGCCGATGCGGCTCGATTTCATAACTTTGTTGCACGGCCACTCTCCTGACTTAGCCATTCGAGCACTTCGTGCTTGTCACGACCCGCACCCTAGAGTAAGGGCGCGAAAAGTGGGTACGTCCAGCCTACGCCGCAGTGTCGGCGGTAGAACGCTGTTCTAGGTCATGAACTATAACTAACATAATATGAATACCCTCCATAAGGAGGCCAACACAAAGGTATAACTCAATCACAATCTATAGATAGAAAATGGCACGATGAAATAGATAAGGAAAACCTCAACTGAGATACAACAGAAATGATATACAAGTCTCAACATCTCTACAATATACAGCTCTGAAACAAAGACAAAGCTAAACATGAAAGGAAATAGTCTAAGCTATCTACACTATACAAGGTATCATCCTGAGCAGCTGCCTGAACCTCGCCAGGGGTCCAGGTCGCGAGTGTCATCTAGGCAAGCTCCAAGTAAGGGGGTGCAGGGTTCCTCATCATCCTCTGTAAAATTTTCAACAGGTCCAGTCAGGACGGGAGCGAGCACAGTACATCTCATGCAGTTCATATCATGGCAGGAAATATAAAGCAGGCAATAGAATAAAATACATGAAACGCTGTAAGAAGATGTACATGAAACAGGAGAGATATTTGATAACTGGAAATATATACATGATAAGTAAGAACAGTAAGTGACTAGTGATTTAGAGTACTAGATGGCATGTAATTGGCTTAGGTTGAACATGATGTACATGAGTGAACATGTGGGACATCAGCCCATAAGACTGATGCGAACATGATAAAACATGAAAAGTAACAGAGTGAACATGATGGGTAAATCACATGACCATTTATACTCACCCCTACCCACAATCAATACACAAGGATCTATTCAAGTTACGTTACGTACATGATGTTTTGGTTATACAGGAAACACATGAGGAAACATGAGCGTACATGAAAGAACATGAAAGTACATGAACGTACATGTAAGAACATGAGAGAACATGAGTGTACATGAATAACGCAGAAGCGAAGAATACATGATGTACATGAAACACATGTCATAAAGTATCCAATGCTCCCGCTAAGGGGGATAACATCCCAAGAAGAGATCCGTATAGTACTAATCCGTGATGATAACGTGACAGCATCAAGTAAAAGTAATCTAGAGCGAGAATATAAATCGTGACAAGTATGAAACGATCAGAGAATGTACTCGCCTCGTATCTGAATGTCTGAAGTAAACGTACTGTCCGAGATGAGGTACCTGACTCCTAGTTAGAGCAACACAAGTCAAGATGTATACAGAGGGTGATATATGAAATGTACAATGCATCTGCATGCTGTCTAGGTCAAACTAGGCTAAAGTCGACACTTGGTCAACTCTAATCAACCACACTAGTCAACCTAGGTCAAGTCCTAGCCCAAACAAGTCTAACAAGTCTCACTAGGCCTAACCAAGCCTAGTCTAGCAATCACACACCAATCACAAGGCTATACAAGCCAAACACAAGCACATGTCAAGGCACATCCTATTCATGCATATTCAACATTATATCTATATAAAAAGAGGAAGGAACTAACATGTAAGCTATGTGTGTGTGTGAACATGGATGTGTATATGAAAGAGAAACCAACACAAGGCTATATATCCTTGAACCCACATATATACATATCTATATACATTATCCATATCATATCAATATGCATATTTACATCTATCCATATATAGGCATATACATACACTACATATATATTCATTATATATAGTGAGATAGAAAGAGAGTGAAAGAGTGTCAAGTGTGTGTACAGAGTAACATAGGTTTCAGAAATATGTAGGCAATGTGAAGAGTTAAATTCAAAGTAACAAAGTCCTATATGCCAACAGTGAAGAGTGTGTAAATTTGACCTACTCATTTCAGTTTTCAGAAAGTACATGTGTGTGTAAATGAGAGAAACATGTGTGTATAACATGAAATCTGAAACTAACCAAACAATGAGCAAAATAGGCAGTCATTCTCAAGAGTACATGACAGTGCCATCATAATATGTGTGATAGGTAGGGAAGGAGAGGAACTCTGTTTTCTGTGGTTTGTGTATGTGAACTTGAGAGTGTGTGAGGGGCTTCCCATCAAACAACCATTGCAAAAACTCAGTTTTTTAAAACATTGAAATAGATTCTCAGGTTCATCAAGTTAAAGGGTGTGTGGGAATAATATATTCTCAGTTTTACATCACAGGTAATCTCAGTTAACATATCAAGATCTCAGTTAACATTCAACCTAGTTTTAAACATAGGAATCTCAGATTTAAACCTATTATCACATCTCAGGTTTTACCCTTTCAGTTTTCAGGTTATTCAAGAAATCAACTCACATGTGATGTGTATACATGTACAGGTGATAGGAATATGCATAACATGTCTCAGGTATTTGAAATGACAGTACAACATATACCAGTTTCCAATCTCAGGTTCTTAGGATTTAAACTCAGTTTTCTTCACAAACTTGTCTCAGTTTTATTTTCAGAAAACTTGATTGATATATGAACTATTCTCATTCGAAACCAATTTGAAAGTCCCAGTTTTATCCAATACAATCAAACTCCACATATGTGCACATAATAGAGGTTTAATTATAAGTAATTAACAGTGTCCAATGGGTCAATTGATTGCTAAAATCAAATTTAGGAAACTGGACAGAAATCAGAAGAGTAGACTGATAAAGAGGTATCAGGAAAAATGGGAAATGGAGAATACGACATGAAAATTAAGCTAGAAAACCCAACCAGAGGTGTATAATCAAAACATGGTGTTGAGGGAGTCATTCGTGTCCAGGAGCCCGACACAAACGTGTCCAAACAACACACGAACACAATACATGACAGTGCACAAAATAATCGTCGTGCACGCGTGCACGTGCATCAAACACGCGACACACGACACGACACGACTCGTGATCACACATGTGGGTTCGCCTAGTGTAGCTCTAGGTCTGACACTGCCTGACACGGGTCCACGTATCACGGTGTCGTGTCCAGAAGTGCGTATCAGTGCACGAAAAAATGACTGAACCAGTCAGTGCGTGGCCAGTGCGCGCGCGATTTCTTCGCGCACACACAACGAGGTCGCATGAAACTTCATGTACATGGTGTCAGTGGGTGCCCCCAACTGTCCACGAAGTTTCATGGCACAACGTGCCGTGTCGTGTCCAGAGTCAACCCCGAGCAGCAGGGGAAGACTGTGGCAGCGCGCGGCCGTGTGCACGCGCGTGTCCAAGCACGAAAACGACACAACCATGACACGAAATCAAGACACCAACACAGGAATCAAAAGACCACAACAAAACTAATTTTCCTATTCAAAAAGAATCAAATAAATCGATCGAAATGCCCTTTGAGGCATTTCGTCGAACACAGTGCCATTGGCACTGATACGTGTCCAGAAAGGACACGAAACCTCCGACACCAAGCTCGAAACTAATCCAAACCCTAGGGGGACCCTTAGGGCTTCCTATTCATGGAGACAAATCGAAATTTCATTAAGGAATGAGGAAGTTACCTATTCTTGAAATCTCAAGAAAAACCCCTTCTCTAGAGCTTTTCTCCTTGATGTCCCAATCCAACAAATCCTCAACAAATTGAGATGAAACTTCAATGACAGCAAGAATAGAGGTATTAGAAGTGTTTGCAACTGGTTTGAGGATTTTAGGAATTAAAATGGAATTATGGTGAATTTACTAGAGCAAGAACTCACCTCTTTCTTCTTGGATTCAAATTTTCTAAGGAGGGAGGCTAGCCCTAAGTTTGAGAGGGGTTTTATAGTGGGGGAAAGGATAGGATGGCTGTCATTAGGTTAGGGTTAGGGTTTAGGATGAGGGGCTATGGTTCCTCCAACAATTTCTAGCTAAATCAATGGTTCACAATTAAAGTAGCATCCTTTAACTTTTAGTCCAAAATATCTTTCTACAAAATATCTAGATATTTCACTAATGTCATTACTTTAATGAAACCCTCTAACTTAGTCTCTAGGATCATGATTAACAATCTAGATTAGGCTAACTTCTAGGTCAAGACTCAACAATTTAACTAACACATACTTAATCAATATAATTCACAAAATCACAAAAGTGTCAAAATGACTAAAATACCCCTAGGCTTAAAAGATGAAATTTGAAATCCTAAACACATGATTAGGTCTCATTGGTCATGATTAGTCTTCTAGGTCATGCATGACTAATGTTACACTAGCAAAACACCAATTCACATTTCACACAATTAAATAGTTTTAAAATAACTAAAAATCACCAAAAATCATATCATGACTAAAATCAAATACTTTAATGATTTAAAATACCAAATTTCAAATTTACCCTTATTTTGGAAAAGTGGGTGTTACAAGTCTACCCCCCTTAAAAGAATTTCGTCCTCGAAATTAAGATGGTCGTACTTCTTCTAGAGTCTCGTCCCCAACAATCATGGTCTCAGAACTTACCTAAATCCTACAATTTAAAAGAATGACATACATGGTCATGGACATATGGTGGCAGTTGAAAGTCTCACCTAGGTATACTAGTCAAGCTAAACCAAAACGGTCATAGGGTATCAAAACATACAAGCAATCTGGGGTGCTAAACTGGAAAAGTTACAGAAACAACAAATCACCAAGGCTGTAAGGCGGTCTACCACCCTATATAAAACTGGTAAATATAAACAACAGAGAACCAGCTACAAGGGTCCCTACTCTAAAGCCAGGGCTATACTATCATTCCTAAGATAAAGGCCAAATCACAACTCATCAAATCATCATACTAAGAAAGAGTTATAACTAATAAAAATTTACAAGGAATTAGACTAGTCAACTAAAGTTATCCCTACTCCTAAGTTATTTGATGATGGAAATAATTTTTTTTAACAGAAAAGAAATGAAAGAGGTGATACTTTAAAAACCTTCAAGATATAATCTGATAATCACATGCGTCTGTCCAAAATCATGATACTCAGAATCCTCGCCACGCTAGTAAGCAAGGCTGCAATAAACGGTAGAGTCCATAACTGGGGTATGCATCTCTATGATCAAGTCGTCTGGAATCCTCGCTATGCCGACTAGTATAGCTGCGAGAAATTCCAATCTCTTGATCAAGATATGTACATCCGAAGTCAGGTCCCTATGTTCTTGCCACGCCGGCTAATATAGCTGCGGTAAATTCTAGGTTCCATAATAAAGTAGACGTTTTACCATCCCTGTTATTTCTGTCAACATATGTTATCAGAAGATACCGTAACTCGGGTCATAAAATTCATCTCGATAAGAAAATCAAATCAACAACGATCTATCAAAATCAAATACAAATTTCAAGGAGTAAGGGTAAATCAAAACAAGAGAAAAGGAATTCAAATTAGAAGTTCGGAATGAGATTCTCAAGGGGCATCCCAGGAATCTCTCAAGGAATTCTAACTGTGATTGAGTACCCCCAAAATATTCTACTCCTACTGCAGGCTGTAGTGATACTCTAGTTCGAATACCACTACATAAACTCGACCTGTATGGGCCACCACTAAAAACGTGTCACGACCCGCACCCTAGAGTAAGGGCGCGAGAAGTGGGTACGTCCAGCCTACGCCGCAGTGTCGGCGGTAGAACGCTGTTCTAGGTCATGAACTATAACTAACATAATATGAATACCCTCCATAAGGAGGCCAACACAGAGGTATAACTCAATCACAATCTATAGATAGAAAATGGCACGATGAAATAGATAAGGAAAACCTCAACTGAGATACAACAGAAATGATATACAAGTCTCAACATCTCTACAATATACAGCTCTGAAACAAAGACAAAGCTAAACATGAAAGGAAATAGTCTAAGCTATCTACACTATACAAGGTATCATCCTGAGCAGCTGCCTGAACCTCGCCAGGGGTCCAGGTCGCGAGTGTCATCTAGGCAAGCTCCAAGTAAGGGGGTGCAGGGTTCCTCATCATCCTCTGTAAAATTTTCAACAGGTCCAGTCAGGACGGGAGCGAGCACAGTACATCTCATGCAGTTCATATCATGGCAGGAAATATAAAGCAGGCAATAGAATAAAATACATGAAACGCTGTAAGAAGATGTACATGAAACAGGAGAGATATTTGATAACTGGAAATATATACATGATAAGTAAGAACAGTAAGTGACTAGTGATTTAGAGTACTAGATGGCATGTAATTGGCTTAGGTTGAACATGATGTACATGAGTGAACATGTGGGACATCAGCCCATAAGACTGATGCGAACATGATAAAACATGAAAAGTAACAGAGTGAACATGATGGGTAAATCACATGACCATTTATACTCACCCCTACCCACAATCAATACACAAGGATCTATTCAAGTTACGTTACGTACATGATGTTTTGGTTATACAGGAAACACATGAGGAAACATGAGCGTACATGAAAGAACATGAAAGTACATGAACGTACATGTAAGAACATGAGAGAACATGAGTGTACATGAATAACGCAGAAGCGAAGAATACATGATGTACATGAAACACATGTCATAAAGTATCCAATGCTCCCGCTAAGGGGGATAACATCCCAAGAAGAGATCCGTATAGTACTAATCCGTGATGATAACGTGACAGCATCAAGTAAAAGTAATCTAGAGCGAGAATATAAATCGTGACAAGTATGAAACGATCAGAGAATGTACTCGCCTCGTATCTGAATGTCTGAAGTAAACGTACTGTCCGAGATGAGGTACCTGACTCCTAGTTAGAGCAACACAAGTCAAGATGTATACAGAGGGTGATATATGAAATGTACAATGCATCTGCATGCTGTCTAGGTCAAACTAGGCTAAAGTCGACACTTGGTCAACTCTAATCAACCACACTAGTCAACCTAGGTCAAGTCCTAGCCCAAACAAGTCTAACAAGTCTCACTAGGCCTAACCAAGCCTAGTCTAGCAATCACACACCAATCACAAGGCTATACAAGCCAAACACAAGCACATGTCAAGGCACATCCTATTCATGCATATTCAACATTATATCTATATAAAAAGAGGAAGGAACTAACATGTAAGCTATGTGTGTGTGTGAACATGGATGTGTATATGAAAGAGAAACCAACACAAGGCTATATATCCTTGAACCCACATATATACATATCTATATACATTATCCATATCATATCAATATGCATATTTACATCTATCCATATATAGGCATATACATACACTACATATATATTCATTATATATAGTGAGATAGAAAGAGAGTGAAAGAGTGTCAAGTGTGTGTACAGAGTAACATAGGTTTCAGAAATATGTAGGCAATGTGAAGAGTTAAATTCAAAGTAACAAAGTCCTATATGCCAACAGTGAAGAGTGTGTAAATTTGACCTACTCATTTCAGTTTTCAGAAAGTACATGTGTGTGTAAATGAGAGAAACATGTGTGTATAACATGAAATCTGAAACTAACCAAACAATGAGCAAAATAGGCAGTCATTCTCAAGAGTACATGACAGTGCCATCATAATATGTGTGATAGGTAGGGAAGGAGAGGAACTCTGTTTTCTGTGGTTTGTGTATGTGAACTTGAGAGTGTGTGAGGGGCTTCCCATCAAACAACCATTGCAAAAACTCAGTTTTTTAAAACATTGAAATAGATTCTCAGGTTCATCAAGTTAAAGGGTGTGTGGGAATAATATATTCTCAGTTTTACATCACAGGTAATCTCAGTTAACATATCAAGATCTCAGTTAACATTCAACCTAGTTTTAAACATAGGAATCTCAGATTTAAACCTATTATCACATCTCAGGTTTTACCCTTTCAGTTTTCAGGTTATTCAAGAAATCAACTCACATGTGATGTGTATACATGTACAGGTGATAGGAATATGCATAACATGTCTCAGGTATTTGAAATGACAGTACAACATATACCAGTTTCCAATCTCAGGTTCTTAGGATTTAAACTCAGTTTTCTTCACAAACTTGTCTCAGTTTTATTTTCAGAAAACTTGATTGATATATGAACTATTCTCATTCGAAACCAATTTGAAAGTCCCAGTTTTATCCAATACAATCAAACTCCACATATGTGCACATAATAGAGGTTTAATTATAAGTAATTAACAGTGTCCGAAGGGTCAATTGATTGCTAAAATCAAATTTAGGAAACTGGACAGAAATCAGAAGAGTAGACTGATAAAGAGGTATCAGGAAAAATGGGAAATGGAGAATACGACATGAAAATTAAGCTAGAAAACCCAACCAGAGGTGTATAATCAAAACATGGTGTTGAGGGAGTCATTCGTGTCCAGGAGCCCGACACAAACGTGTCCAAACAACACACGAACACAATACATGACAGTGCACAAAATAATCGTCGTGCACGCGTGCACGTGCATCAAACACGCGACACACGACACGACACGACTCGTGATCACACATGTGGGTTCGCCTAGTGTAGCTCTAGGTCTGACACTGCCTGACACGGGTCCACGTATCACGGTGTCGTGTCCAGAAGTGCGTATCAGTGCACGAAAAAACGACTGAACCAGTCAGTGCGTGGCCAGTGCGCGCGCGATTTCTTCGCGCACACACAACGAGGTCGCATGAAACTTCATGTACATGGTGTCAGTGGGTGCCCCCAACTGTCCACGAAGTTTCATGGCACAACGTGCCGTGTCGTGTCCAGAGTCAACCCCGAGCAGCAGGGGAAGACTGTGGCAGCGCGCGGCCGTGTGCACGCGCGTGTCCAAGCACGAAAACGACACAACCATGACACGAAATCAAGACACCAACACAGGAATCAAAAGACCACAACAAAACTAATTTTCCTATTCAAAAAGAATCAAATAAATCGATCGAAATGCCCTTTGAGGCATTTCGTCGAACACAGTGCCATTGGCACTGATACGTGTCCAGAAAGGACACGAAACCTCCGACACCAAGCTCGAAACTAATCCAAACCCTAGGGGGACCCTTAGGGCTTCCTATTCATGGAGACAAATCGAAATTTCATTAAGGAATGAGGAAGTTACCTATTCTTGAAATCTCAAGAAAAACCCCTTCTCTAGAGCTTTTCTCCTTGATGTCCCAATCCAACAAATCCTCAACAAATTGAGATGAAACTTCAATGACAGCAAGAATAGAGGTATTAGAAGTGTTTGCAACTAGTTTGAGGATTTTAGGAATTAAAATGGAATTATGGTGAATTTACTAGAGCAAGAACTCACCTCTTTCTTCTTGGATTCAAATTTTCTAAGGAGGGAGGCTAGCCCTAAGTTTGAGAGGGGTTTTATAGTGGGGGAAAGGATAGGATGGCTGTCATTAGGTTAGGGTTAGGGTTTAGGATGAGGGGCTATGGTTCCTCCAACAATTTCTAGCTAAATCAATGGTTCACAATTAAAGTAGCATCCTTTAACTTTTAGTCCAAAATATCTTTCTACAAAATATCTAGATATTTCACTAATGTCATTACTTTAATGAAACCCTCTAACTTAGTCTCTAGGATCATGATTAACAATCTAGATTAGGCTAACTTCTAGGTCAAGACTCAACAATTTAACTAACACATACTTAATCAATATAATTCACAAAATCACAAAAGTGTCAAAATGACTAAAATACCCCTAGGCTTAAAAGATGAAATTTGAAATCCTAAACACATGATTAGGTCTCATTGGTCATGATTAGTCTTCTAGGTCATGCATGACTAATGTTACACTAGCAAAACACCAATTCACATTTCACACAATTAAATAGTTTTAAAATAACTAAAAATCACCAAAAATCATATCATGACTAAAATCAAATACTTTAATGATTTAAAATACCAAATTTTAAATTTACCCTTATTTTGGAAAAGTGGGTGTTACAGTGCTTATTGAGTTTGTACGTCCGATTTGCCTTAGCGTGCCAACGCTTCCGTCCGTCGCAAGGCGTCGATTTGGTTCCGCAGACCCCTTACTAAATACTGCCGAAGATCGACCTCTAATATTTTCGTGTCAAAGTATAACCTGCATACGAAACCAACTAAAATCAATACTTGCATCGATTCGGACTTGCGCCTTGGTCGATTCGATTTCTCAGAATCTTCGAGCCGATTCAAGGCACTCATCCTTTGGGGCAACGCGACGCTTCGCATCGATTCACTCGATGCATTCTTTCGGGACAAGGCAACTCTTCGCATCGACTTAGTTCGATGCGTTGCTCGGGACAACGTAACTCTCGTATCGATTCGCATCGATACTTAATCGGGTCAACGCAACTCTTCGAGTCAACGACTCAGCATAATGCACCGTGCGGAGCGGGGCATTACATGGTAAAGGGCCGCAAAGCCAGGATACCGTCGTTCCAGATCTTCGAGTTCCTCATTAGTGGGAGTATACGCTTCAAACGCTTCGTCCCCCCAAGGAAGCTTGGAGACCGCGTGCATCTCATGGAGCACGAGTCCCATCTCCCCCACAGGTGCGTAAAAGGTCCCCGTACGACAATTATACATTTCCAGCAGAGACATGAGCAGCTTCTTGTTTATGGACAAGCCATGACTGTACCTCGTATGGCGTAGTACAAGCCAATCTCGCACAAAAAGGCCTCATACTTCTGCAAGATCCAAGTAGACAAATTGATCCACGAAGGAACAGAGTGCACCCAACCAGGGAACGTCAACCGACCAACGAGATATGAGCCTTTCCGAGCAAGCTGATTTATGAAAGTGTCGGCGGTAGAAAATAAGAAATTAGGGCCCGCCACATTCAGGAAAGAACCTGGGACCAACCCCGTCACAGAACAACTAGTGTGCACTTTGCCGACAATCACAGACTTCAGATTATTATTATAATGGATATTCCCCACAAACATCCCACCTCTGGTAGGGGTTAAAGTCTCCCCCATCTTCCGATCTAACGGGAGCATATTAAACCAAGATAACGGGAAGTGTCGCTCCATTTGGGGAATGCAAATCGCCATCCCGTTAGAAACAAAGTTCCAGTCCTCCGACACCTCGAGGACATGATCGTTCTCCACGGTCAAGGCGTCTCCAAAAAAGAATGCAGGCTTCAAATACTCTCCTTCAAATTTCCCGGAGTTCATCATAGCATTAAGGAAGTGAAAAGACTGATTCTTGATGGCATTCAATCTAACCGTAGGCTCATCGCTCGGAAATTGGTCAGCCATATACTGGACAATATGGTCATACCTATAGCCGAGAGCGGCTTGAGCGCTACCCACCAAGAGTTCTCCAGCGATATTAACCGGCAGGTTCATTGAAGAACAAACAGAGAAAAGTAAGTTAAACGGAGGGATACAACAAGAGAGAGCCGATTGGGTGCTCTCAAACCCCATGCGGCTCAAGGAGATATCCATGCGGCCCCATGAAGCTCTCAGAAATCTCATGCGGCTCCGTACAATAAAAAGTCTATGCGGTTTAGCGTCACTTATGCGGCTTCTCCAGCAAGGCACGCATACAGACGCGGTAGTTCTCTTATGCGGCTCGCAGCTCGGCCATAGGGCGAACATGCGATTTATAAAGGCTCGTGCATAAAGTATGCGACGTAGCTATGGCGGTTGGGGTTCTTTAACTCATGCATTGTCCTTACCAGTAATGGGGGGGTGAACGTCAGGATGAACATCAGGTACGGCAACGGAGGGAGTAGTAGCCGCAGCCGAGGTGGAAGTGGAGGCCGCCTTCTTGCCCTTTACTGCCACGGTCTTCTTGGGAGCCATTAATTATCAAAAGAGGAGAAGGGCAATCGAGATAGGGAAGGTCTGAGGAAGAAGAAGGAAAATAAAGAAGTCTTCTCTCTCTTCAAACTCTTCCTATTTATAGGAAGACAGAAGAATGAGGACACGTGGGCCAATGACCGACTCATGAAGAGCGCAACCGACTCCTTGGGTTTCGTCTCCAAGATTCACCCAAGGCGTCAAATCCAAAAGATTTAATAAGCTGACTCTTGGGATTCCCTCCTACAAAGATGGCGCTGAAAATAATTTAAAGCAATTAAAGACCCACACGCGTGGCAGGAAGCTATGCGGCTGAATAGTCTCCTGCGGTTGAGCCATTTATGCGGCTGAATAATTCATGCGGCCGAGACTTCTATGCGGTCAGAATTCCATATGCGGCTAGAAGAACACGGCCATGCTTCTTATTCAAAGTATTTCAATTTTACAAATTGAAAACTTTGAAGGGGGTCCTGTAGACGCATAGAAAATACTAAAGAAAATGATTCATGCGGCCAGGAAAGATCCATGCGGCTCAGGGGACTCATGCGGCTCAGGAAATCATACGGCATAAGGAGCTATGCGGCCCAAGGTATTCCATGCGGCTCAGAGGACACGTGGCCTGATAGTGCTCCCCTCCGACCCATGCTACATTAATTGCTATGACGGCTGACCCCTCTGAAAAGTTGACAGCCCTGACACCAAAGCAGGTAATTATGGCTCTGCCATAATGATGAATCTCTAGAGAAGAGGAAAGAAATCTCTGACACAAATCCCCTGAGAGCCATAAAAATGCCACGTGGCCTTGCCACGTGGGCATTTGTATGCGGCTCGCTTCTCATGCGGCTCAGAATAAATCCTATGCGGCTCAGGCCATAGGAGCCTCATGCGGCTCGGGCAAAGGACTTCCCATGCGGCTCAGAGTGAACCCATCCTATACGGCTCAGGCCATGAAAGCCTCATGCGGCTCGAGCGAGGACTTCTCATGCGGTTCAAGAGGATCATGTCCATGCGGCCCAGGCGGATATATACCTATACG
The DNA here is from genome assembly GCA_029216955.1 of Iris pallida. Taxonomy (NCBI): domain Eukaryota; kingdom Viridiplantae; phylum Streptophyta; class Magnoliopsida; order Asparagales; family Iridaceae; genus Iris; species Iris pallida. The sequence goes on from JANAVB010007596.1 coordinate 3,853,487, forward strand.
GCCCACAAGGATTACTCCTCTGTGGTTAGAGGACTCAAGTGAGGGCCACTGCCCACACAGCCCTGACACGTGGGCTTAACCATATGCGGCTCACATTCATATGCGGCTCACTAGTCATGCGGTCCAGATCCCCCGAGCAGCTCCTAGGACACGTGTCCTAAGCCAATTAATTCTTCAGATTTGCTGCCATTAAAGATTGGGTCAAATCCCAACAATCTGGGACACGTGGCAGAAGAATAGATCTAATTTATTCACAGATATCAGAAGATCAGTAAAAGAAAGATTTATTCCAATCAGCATTAATTGCTCATGGGATTTGGTGTAATCTACACCTAATGGCCCAGATTTATCATAATCAAGATGAATGGCCTAGATTGACCAATCCACAGGCTGCCGCCATCTCCAAGAGCTAATCATTGGCAACCCTAATGATGACATCCCCACTATTATAAATAGCAAGGTGCCATTCCCTTGTAAAAATATACAATATCAAAGAGATAAAGATATACAATTTCAGAGAGAAAAATACGTATATACAGAGAGACTCCCCAATAGTCAGAGAAAAGAATACACAAAGAGAAAGAGAAGCCAGAAGAGCAACAGAGGAGCAAGAAGAGCATTTCTTCGTCAACGCCAACCATCTTTTCACAAGCAGCCAAGGCTGCATACCGATCGTCCAAGGAGTAAGGCAGGGCTGCCGTCGCCTTTCCAAGCCTCTATCGTCACCCCCCAGAATCTAAAATAAACAATTGTACTTAGACTGCTGTACCTAGGTTTTTGTCCCTAGGCTTTCTTTGTACAAGTGAGTTTGTAACGTGAAGTAAAAGTTCGGTCCTCCGATAATTGTTCTGTTCTTTTATATTTCATGGCAAACAGGTGGATCTATCTTGCACTGAGGAGACTGCCCTAGTTACTAGGCTAGAGTGCTAGGGCTTTATCTAACTTATTTTGTGTTGTCTTGAGTTTGTGTTTCATTCAGAGATTATGTTGTAGTGTGATAACACTTAGACTTATTTCATTCTGGTTGTATCTCACTCTGTGGATTTCATATCTATCTTATCGTGCCATTTATCTACCTCTAGTTTATGTGATTGAGTTGTATCTTCTGAGATTGTCCTCCATTTTGGAGAGTATATTATGTTGTGTTTAGTTGTGATTGTGACCTAGAACAATGTTCTACCGCCGACACTGCGGCGTAGGCTGGACGTACCCACGTACTCGTGCCCCTAAATCGGGTGCAGGTGTCACGCCCCAGAACCAAAATACTGGAGAGCGAAGGACAAACACAGCCAGCTATGTATATTAAAGTGAATCCCACCTCGTAATACGGTCACGACTGTCTAGATGTATGAGTGTTTATCTATAAGCCAACAGTCTCTTATGGTCAAGTACAAGCGTAGTGTCTCAATCTCAAGCAAGCAAGTAAATATAACAAGATGGTAGATTATCAGACATACAACGTAAGGCATCCCAAACATTACATATTCAGATGATCATGAAGCTAGTCATACAAAATACGAAGACTAGCAAGAGTTTAAGTCATACATGATCAACCCTAGGATTTGTCAATCATGTTACAGCCCTTAGGCAGACAGGAAATATAAGCTTTCAACACGAGCTAACACTTGCTTGGCGGCTAAACGCCTCAAAAGAATAATTTACGATAGAGTGGGAGAGCAAAATAAAAACCACTCGTTGCCAGGGTTGCGTCTAATGTTCACCATATGGCTGGAAGGCTGGAAGATCCTTGGGTGCTACTCCAAAATCTGTGTCACCCTCATTTCCCGTATTTTCCGTATTTCCCGTATTTCGTATTTATACTCGTATCTGGATTTTGGCATGTATTTTTTTATTTTTCTCAACTTGTGGAATTTCGGTATTTCTTGTATTTTGGATTTTGACATGGTTCGGTTTTAATTGGATTGGGTTGGTTTGGTTTGGTTTAATGTGTATTGGAACACCTTAGCCTATGCTCCACCCTCAACACACCACATCCCACCCTCTTTAAAACTCCACCAACCTTTTCTCTCTCCTCATAAACCTCCATTAATTTCTTCTTCTCCTTCCTCTACACAACACTCTTCTCCTTCCTCTACACAACACCCACCCATAGGCAAGTGCACCTTGCCACCACATGAGAACCCTATTTTACTTGTCCATTTAATAGATTAGGACATGGTGATCAACATTAGAACTTGGTATTTTGTGATTTGGAGTCTCCATTGTTCTAGATCTAAGTTTTCCTTATTTTCGGATTTGTATGGTTTTGATCTACTTAAGTTGGATTTTTATGGGTTTTGATGTTTCCATGTGGAAGAGAGTTCAATTCCACCCTGGTTGGAACTTTGGAAATCCGAATTTGGAGTTCGGATGGCCAAGTTGTGATGCTTTGAAGTTTTGGGAGCCATGAGAGCTTCTTCTCAGCCATGGAGAAGAAGATCCTTTCCCCTGCGTGCGTGTTTTTTCGCGTATGCAGCTCCCTGCGTGCGTGCTTTTGTGCATACACAGCTCTCCTGCGTACGTGACTTTTCGCGTATGCAGCTCTCCTGCGTGCGTGACTTTTCGCGTACGCAGCTCTCCTGCGTGCGTGACTTTTCGCGTACGCAGCTCTCCTGCGTGCGTAACTTTTTGCGTACGCAGCTCTCCTGCGTGCGTGACTTTTTGCGTACGTCGCTCTCCTGCGTGCGTGTCTTTTCGCGTACGCTGCTCTCCTGCGTGCGTGACTTTTCGTATACGCAGCTCTCCTGCGTGCGTGTCTTTTCACGTACGCAGCTCTCTTGCGTGCGTGACTTTTCGCGTACGCAGCTCTCCTGCGTGCGTGTCTTTTCGCGTACGCAGCTCTCCTGCGTGCGTGTCTTGTGCGTACGCTGTACCCTGAACCCCTTGCTTAACCCATTGGCTCTTGGAGTTTTGGTCTTATTTCTTTAAGCTTGGCTCTTCTATAGCCCTGTATATTAATATTTTATTAGATATTTTATGCCCATTTTATATCCTTACGCCTTTTGTCATGAACTTGATTTTACTTAATATGTTTGGAATGACTATTGTACATGGCATGGTATGACAAGGAACTAGCATAACACGACAGTGACCCGTAGTAGTGCACTCCTGACATGACCAACCTGACATGATAGTGGTCCGTCGTGGCGCACTCCTGACAAGTACCCTGACATGATTTATCTTAATGCTGTTGCGACGGCTAGCTTAACTTGACCTGCCTTGACACCGTGGGTAGTTCTTTCTTGCTTGCTTGTTAAATCTACTTGTCCTGTCTTGCATCATGTCTAGGATGGAACTCCTGAGTACCGCGGTCAAGAGTACCTACTAAAATGGATTAAGGTTAATAACTAGAATAACACAGTAGTCATGAAGAGATGACACAGCTACAGGCAATCCCGTTACCTGGGCGCTCTTGGGATCTGTAGCCTGCCGTCGAGTAGGGCACATTTCCAGCACACCACCGCGTGTTGCACCTTCTAAGTCACCTAAAGGTACATTTGTCTCCCGGGCGATGTACCCACCAGAATTCAACCCCTAACTTTCGATCTGGGTAACCTGGATGGTCTGCAGGGCTTGTGGCTGTGGAACAATCTCACTGCATCTTGTTAGTAATTAGGCCTGTGATAACCCTAGTTAGTTAAAGTAGTAAGCCATAGTATCTGCTTGGCCGTGATTGATTGAATGAGGTATAACCAGTTTAGCCATGTCTTGATCCTGTACAAGATTGCTCCCTGTCTTGATTTCTTGCATTATTACCTTGCTGATAAATGGTGGGAAACCAAGTTCTGTTCAGATGAAGGGTTACAACCCCGGTCCTTGTTTGGTTTACGGGTTGTAACCTGGCTATCGGAATAGTTCTATGGTTATCTCGTCGTATATCATCCTGACATGTTTTCGTAATTCTAGTTTTAATATTAGATTTTCTTGTGCTGATTGCTGGCTTTTGTTCTTACTTCGTGGCCCCCCTTGTGGCACTTGCTCTTTCTGGGGTTGACCCAGCTGGTTTTGTGTGGCCAGATTTCGAAACAGCTCCCGAGGATCTACCAAGCTTCCAGCCCAATGGTGGCGACTAGAAGGAACCCGGGCTACGAGTGGGTTTTCTATTTTGTTTCGCTCACTCTATTGTAAAACTATTCTTTTGAGGCGTTTAGCCGACGAGCACCTGTTAGCTCGATGCACTTTACTTACTGTCTGCCTACGGGCTGTAAACATGATTAACAAATCCTAAGGTTGATCATGTATGACTTAACTCTTGCTAGTCCCCGCATTTTGTACGACTAGCTTCATGATCAGCTGAATATGTAATATTTGGGACGCCTTATTATTGTATATTTAATGATCATACATCTTGCGACCTTACTTACTTACTCGTGATTGAGACATTAGGCTTGTTCATGACCATAAGAGACTGTTGGCTTGTAGTAAACCCTCATATTTCTAGACAGCCGTGACCGTATATCGAGGTGATTTCCATTTCAATATACGTAGCTGGCTATGTCTGCCCCCGCTCTCCAGTATTCTGGTTCTGGGGCGTGACAATCTGGCCATACAAAAACAGCTGGGTTAGACCCCGGAAAGAGCAAGTGACACAAGGGAGGCTTCACTTAAGAACTAAAACAAGTATGTTAGATCACAAGGCATAATAATGACAAGAAAACTTGGAGTTAAGAATTCAGGGGATAAACGATAAGATAACTAAGAAACTACTCCGGTAACCAAGTTACAACTCGTAAACCAAACAAGGACCGGGGTTGTAATCCTTCACCTGAACAGAACTTAGTCTATGACCGATTATCGATAAGGTAATGCATCAATCGTAACATGCTGAAGTAACCATGTACTGGCCTTGTCTAGACAAGACTAGACTAGTCGGGACTCCATACATCAATCACGGCCAAGCAATGAGTACAGCTTGACTTTAACTAACTAGAGTTATCACAAGCCTAGTTACTAACAAGATGCATTGAGATGTTCCAATAGCCACAGGCCCTGCAGACTTAATCCAGGTTATCCAGTTGCAAGTTGAGAGAGTTGTATTAGGTGACTTGGGGGTACAACACATGACAACATGCTGGAAATGTGCCATACTCGACGATAGGCTACAAGTCCAATTAAAGCGTCCAGATAATGGTACTACCTGTAGCTGGAAAATCTCTTCATGAACTACTTGACCAATATAGTCATTATCCTAGTCAGATTCAATACGAAACCCTGACCTTGGTAACCAGGAATCCATGTCCTAGACATGATACAAGACGAGACATGTAGCTTATATAAGCACAATCACCCACGGTATCAAGACAAGAGTTACTTAGCAAGTCAAGATAGCCGTCGCAACAATATATCAAGATTATCATGTTAGGTTACTTATCAAGATTACTTGTCAAGAGTGCGCCTCGGCGGGCAACTATCAAGTTTATTCATGTCATGTTGCTTGTCTAGAGTGCACCACGACGGGTCACTATCAAGAGTTATCATGTAAAGTCACATTGTCATGCCGTGTTCATGTTAAGTGCACTTGTACGCCAAGAACTTAATGGTCAAGAGTGCGCCACGATGGGCCACTGAAGGAGTTATCAGAGAGTGTACGTGCCATACCAAGATCGTGTTTAAAGCTCAGAGTACATGTGCAATCATGGAAAATAATATTATGGGACCAGTCAAGTAAAAAGTACAAGCAAGTCACAACTCACACTAAGGACCATGGAGACAAACATGGATAATTGCAAGAGATGGCACAAGGGGTCAATGGGGTAACATGGAGAGCATGCGCCCAAGGCTAAATGCATCATGTAGAGTATATGCTATGGAAGGTATGAACCAAAGAGTGCATGCGCCCATGGTCTATGTGCCCACATACATGCTCCCACATGAGTGAGGCAGGGTACATTGGAAGATAAGTCTGGAGATTATCTTTCATGGCAAGTGGGCGCAGAAGGAAAACTATGCGCCCAAGCAGGGAACACAGGGTGCAATTGGCCGCATATAAAGGCTATGCGCCCAGACAGGGGAGTCCTTGGGCGCTTATATAGGGCTATGCGCCGAAGCAGGGAGCATGGGGCCTTGGACGCATACAAATGGCTATGTGCCCAAATGAATGCAGCTGTGGGCGCATACAAATGCTATGCGCCCAGCACTATTCGTCTTCCCTAATCCGAGAATATGAGTTCATGGAACCCATAAACTTTCCAAGTTCATAAATCACTCAAAACAAATCAAAATCCGGGTTTTCAAAGGTCTATTTTGAGTAAAATCAAATTTTCTACAACCTGGAACAATCAAATCTTGAAAATAAAGAAGTTTGAGAGATCAAAACCCAAGAAAACCAAGATTTGAGAAAAATATAGATCTACAAGATTTAATCCACCAAAGAGTCATAAAACTAAGTAATAAGGACATTGGAACCATAAAACATGAGATCTATCATGAAGCAAGATTACACTTGCCTATGGTGGGTGGAGAGAATTAATAGAGGAAGAAGAAGAAGTTAATGAAAGTAATAAGGAGAGAGAGTGGGAAGTTGATATTTATATTACCATTTCCATCTCCAACCAAAACCAAAATAAACCAAGCCAAGCTAAACCAAGACCAAACCAAGCCATGCTAGACAAGTCAAAATACGGGTCGAGAATCCGTACACGTATACTAAAAATATGTATAACAGGAAACGGGAGTGACAACTCTATCCACCTTAAAAGAATTCTGTCCTCGAAATTTAATCAAGAGGCTAGAGATTTCGGCGCAAGCTATACTAATCCCGAGCAATCTATGGCTAGCAGTCAATCAAGCAATCATTCATACAAGCAAGGAGTTAAAAGCATAAGGCATGAGGAAGACATTATACCTTATGAGTCAAATAGGTGTGGATATCGCGATCGGATATCATCCTCACGTTCCCACGTTGACTCACCCAAAGAGTGATGACCCCAAGCAATATGAACTAGATTAATAGTCGTGTTCTTGAGTACCTTCTCTCTACGGTCCAATATGGATACGAGTCTTTCCTCATACGAAAGGTTGGTACCAACAACCAATTCCGAATGATCAAAGACATGATTCGGATTCGGGATATACCGTCGCAATTGGGATACATGGAAGACATCATGTACCTCACGTAATAACGGCAGAAGAGAGAGACGATAGGACACATCACCTACTCGCTCAAGAATATCGAACAACCCTATATACCTATGACTAAGCTTTCCTCGTACGCCAAAATGAATGACGCCATGAGTAGGCGAGATCCTAAGGAATACGTGATCTCCGATAGAAAACTCAAGAGGACGCCGATGAGAATCGGCCTAATGACGCTGGCGATCTTGCACAACTCGAAGATGATCTCTGACATGCCTAACCACTTCAATAGTCTGCGTAATCATATCTGGACCAAGCATCTCTCTCTCGTCGTGTCACACCCCAGTACCGGAATATTGAGACGGACTAGGCCAGCTACTCCATATGAGGTATATAAATGTCATACGGTGATCGTGGCTGTCAAGAGACTAGGGGGTGCATGCAACAATCAAGTCTCCTACGGTCTCACAGAGCATCTATGTCTCAATCAATCAAAACAAAAAGCAGTAAATAATGATCATATAAGACAAAGCAGTAAGGCGTCCCCGACGCTTCATCAAAATGATTCATGATCCTAGCTATACAAAATGATAAGCTAGTACCGAGAGTCAATAGTACATAACTATAGTCAGCTGCAGTCTAATTTAATTACAATTATGTAAAAGGAAACTAATATCCAGAACAGCCGGCTAAATAGGTACCGGTGGCTAAATGCCAAGTACAAAAGAAAAATATCAGAGCAGTGAAGAAGAAACCCAATCATGGTCCCTGGCATCCATACTCCGGGTGTGCACCATTGTTCGGGTAGAAGGCTGGATCCTCTGATGCTGCTACGATATCTGGCCAAACAAAACCAGTGGGGTCAGGTCCCGAATAGCAAGTACCACAAGGAAGCACGAAAAAGTAGAATAAAACCCAATGAGTAAAATAAGAAGACCTGATTCACGAGTTATAGGCTTATACCATATCAGCGAGACAATACGACACCCTTACAACCAAAAAAGGACAAACGGTGCCAATATCGTACCGCGATAAGATATATTCTATAACCATGGACATGTGAAGGGCTTTTGATTGCGACTTCGGTCCATAGTCTATTGCAGCACAATAGCCCAACCCAACAACCAAATAAGGACATGGGTTGGACCACGCACCACGATAGTCCATGTTCTACAGTTGCTAACAGAAGAAAGCATATCACAAACAAGTCGGCTTACAAGCGGCCAATCAATCCAACGGTTTTCTATGATTTGCCTGAGTTATCCCAGTAATACAATATAGGAATCCTCAGATCGTGTCAACCCAGCAGGGCTAGCCAAACCATTATATATATACATATACGCGTAGCACTTCAATTATGCACCGGTCTCCCGTAAGGCCACCGTGCTGAAACATATAACACATAGCACATAGGAGTCGAATATAGCCATCCTCTATAGGTGAATGAAACCATATCCATGGCGGCCAACCCGACACGTCAGGACTGGACCTGGGGTGGCTAGTATGGCACTATGCATTCCTGCGGTAAACTTCATTCCTGCGGCACTATGCATCCATGCACCACTATTCATTCATGCGGCACTATACATTCCTGCGGCACTATTCATTTTTGCGACACTATGCATCCATGCAGCACTATTCAGTCTATGCGGCAATATTCATCCTACGGTACTATTCCTACGGCACTATTTATCGTTCCTGCCAGAACTAGGACAGATGAACATAAGAGGTATCCAAATATTGTTTTGGCCATAACTTCCTCAAAACAAGTCAAAATCTAACTTTTCAAAGGTCAAAATTGGGTAGAATGAGATTTTCTACAACATAGGACTATTAGTTTTCGAAAACAACCAAGTTTGATAGATCAAAACCATGAAAATCCATAAAACTCTAGTTTTAAAAACTTAGATCTACACAAAACTAGCCATTAAAATCAAAAACTCCAAGAACTAAACTTGTAGAGAATGAAGAGAAGAACAATATAGACAAATAATATCAAAAGAAAAAAAAATTAAGAATGAAAAATGTAAGAATCTCTCCATTTGGTGCAAGGTGTACTTGCCTAAATATTTTCTTGAGAAAAATAAATAAAAGAGTGATTGAGAAGAGAGAGTGAGGATGAGATTTTATATATGGGTGAGGGTTGGCTTAAGAAAACCCTAATCTTAAGCATGCTCTTGACCATATGACTAATGACATGTTAAATGCTACATGATACAACTAATCAAATTAATTAAATAAATAAAATCCTAACCATAATACGACCCAGAAATCTTATCATCGAAATAGTGAACCACGCCTACAACCAAATAAGGACAAGGGGTGGCATACTATTCTGCGATGAGATACTTTTCCATGCCATGGCTAGGTGCAAATACAGAATACATGCAATAAAGATGCAGGTGCCAGATACCACATACAGAAAAATCAAAAATTTACGTATTCCGGGAACGGGGAGTGACATCTCTACCCTCCTTAGAAAAATTCTGTCCTCGAAATTTCGTTAAGGCTAGTCGAGCACGCTCTCAGATCACAAAATACACTCAAGACATATAGTAAGCGCAATTGTCAAACAACACATGACACATGAACAGATTAAGAAATCAAGAACAATTAAGTAAAAAAACACAAACAATAATCATACCCTAGAAGGAAAGTGATCGGAGATATACGAATAAAATATGCCTCCCGAGTCAGTTGGGTAGGAATTCGTCCTCGAGGTTCTACACTGACTCCCAAAGTGGACAAGGGTCAACGCTTGAGATAAGTTGGTACCAATGACTTAATCAAGAATGAGACTGTACCCAGGACGTACTTTCGTAATAAAGACATGTGATGAATACCACGTATCACATGATACGAGAGCAGATGAGTGAGACGAGAAAGTCGCCTTCACTCTTCGAATATAGAACCCAAGGAATTGTAATGGATAATACTGAAAACTTACCCACAATCTAACCGCCTTCGGTCAACCTCTGCTATAATACTCCAAATTCTATTTGCCTCTGCCCCTGCTGGACTCTCTGCTGCTGTCTTCCCTGGCACTGCTATTGTGGCCTCTGTTGTCCAACCTGATACGGTCCTACTTGATGTTGTGCTTGTCGGTACATCTGAGCTTGCGTCATTAAGGGGCACTGGGCTAGTGGCCTTACTGCTTGTGCTGGCCCTTGATACGGTGCTACCTATGGAGCTGGCAACGCTAAAAACTGTTGAGCTGGCCCTCCTGGCCTCTGTATCTGTGGGCATATAGCTATACAATGGTCTGAACCTCCATACTTCAAGCACTGCCTATTTGCTGATCGACACACTTCCCGAGTCTGCCCTCCCTTACCACAATAAGTGTAACCCACTGGTGCCTCATGACGTTGCTGGTGCCTCGGTTGCTGCTGTCGAACTAGTGCCGTCATAACGGTTGTTACCAGAGGTGCATCACGAATACGGACGCTAAGCGCTGGTGCTGACGTCCAAGGTACTGCTCCTCCTTCTCTAGCACTCTGCGTATGAGGCCTCTTCTGGCCTCCAGTCATTGCTAGTAACCTTTAAATAGTAAGTTCGTGCCTCCGAGCTGCCATCAATACTGCATCGAATGTCTGGTAGTCGTGCCCCTCGACCAGCTGCATAATCTCTACGTGAAGTCCCTGCTGGAACCTCGTTGCCTTCTCTGGCTCCGTCGCCACCATTGTCTGAGCAAACCTACTTAACCTACAGAACTTCGTTGCATAACCATCCACCGTCCTACCAGCCTGCTTGAGGCTGATAAATCTCTGCTGAAGCTCATACCGAGCTACGACGCCAAAGTACTTAGCCTTGAATCTATTACTAAAGCTATCCCAAGGAACAAGACGTCTCATTCCAACCTCTTCTGATGCCCACCAATCGCGGGCGAGGTCCTGAAGTAACAGTCTGACCTGGTCAACCTTCTCTTATGCTGTAGCCTTTGCTGCAGTCAATATGGCCTCAATATCCTGAAGCCATGCATCCGTCGTGATGGCATCCTCCGTGCTGTCAAAGTATCTCGGGTTAAGGTGATAAAACCTCCCCGACGTACCTGAATCATTCCTGACGCTCCTCTCAAGAGCTAGCTGAAACCCATGATCCAGTAATACATTTTGTTCTTGCTGCTGGGTTTGTTGTTGCTGTTGGGCTACCGACTAGTGTTACTAGATCTCCAATAAACCTCTGATAATCTGTAATAGTGTCGGTACGTCTAGTGCTACTGGTACTACTGGTACCACTGGAGGTACGGGAACCTCTGGCCTCTACGGCTCAACTGGCTCATGCTCTATAACGTTCTCGATGTGAATCTGTCTAGGGAGAGGTGCTACTATTTTCCATAAATAAATTCTATTTATTTATTGTGTTTCTGAGAAAATTACAACTGTAGGAATCTGATCTAGAAGACGATCACTTTTATCCCTTGGACGATACGATAAAGAAGGCTCGGACCTCGAAGAACTTGGACAGCAACTGGGCAATCTCTCTGTTCTCTCTGAATTGAATGTGGTGTCTGTTGAAGGTGGAGAAATTCTCTTTTATAGAGTTCTGGATAACTGCTCTGGGCATACGCTCAGTCAGTTACTTGACGTGAGCATAACTGCAGGGACGTGTGGCGAATTTTGGTGGAGACACGTTTGAGTGCGGTTGAGAGTAATAGAGTATATCCAGGAAAGATTGATGACATGAATGTCATGTTGCATAACTTCTGAATGAGTGGGTAACCGAATACAGGACACATGAGAACGTGTGTTGACTGTACATTTGAAGTCATTCTGAATGTATTTGCTTTGATACGCTGTCTTTTGGAGAAGTATGACTAGCATACACTGTCTTGTTTAAAGAGGAGTCATATGGAGTCCATATGCTCACTTGGGTGACAAGAAGTCGTATGGAGTATATACGCTCACTTGATGAGGAGTTGTATGGAGTATATACACTCACTTGATGAGGAGTCGTATGGAGTACATATGCTGCCTTGATGAGGAGTCGTATGAAGTCCATACGCTGCCTTGATGAGGAGTCGTATGAAGTCCATACGCTGCCTTGATGAGGAGTCGTATGAAGTACATACGCTGCCTTGATGAGGAGTCATATGAAGTACATACACTGCCTTGATGAGGAGTCGTGTAACTGGAGAAGTAGACACGTGGCTGTCCTTAATCTTCTTGAATATGCCATATCTCCCAATAACTGACAAATATCTCTCGAGCGTCGTGTTGCGGATATGACGGCTGACAGACTGTCAGAAATAACAGTAATGATGGCTGTGCATTCATGATGGCTAATGAGCTATCCTTGTAAAAGACAAAATCAACTCTCGAAAATCTATACGACAGTTAATTCTCCTAAGACAGCTATTCTTTTGCACGAAAGATGAAGTGTTAGATTCATCCCCACTGAGCGTATGCTATGCTGTCAGTCAAGAAATAATAAAATATTCACTGAGCATATGGCCTTTGGCTAAGCGTATGGCCTTTGGCTGACTTGGTCTTATGTCAGCGTGTCAGAATTTTTCACACCCTACAAGACACCCTTCAAAGTTTTCGAACTTTATGATTTTTGAAAGTTCGAAATTACTTTGAACTCAAAGTGGGAATAAGTCTTGACACGCTGGCACGAGTTTGTTATTTCCTCGATATCAGCGCATATCTCTAGGGATTCTGTATTTGAAAACGGCTGCCGTTTGGGCTTCTCTTTCTTCTATAAATAGGCCTTTAAGAACTTAATTTCTTTCTTTACTTTTGCCTTCGTCTTCGAGAGAGAGAATCCAGAGCTTAAGCCTTCTTCTTCTCCAACCTAATCTTCGTCAATGGCACCCAAGTTTGATGCTGCCGCGAAGGGGAAAGGCAAGGCTTCTGCAGAGCCGTCTCGACCCGCCGCCGCCGCCGCAACCACTAGGAGAACCGTCGAGCAGCGTCTTCCACAGAGCGAACTTCCGTTGAAACCCCTATACGGTGAGGATGGGGATGATAAACAGTAACCATCCCTTTTTAGGGCTCTGGTTAGGACAAAATCAGAAAACGTATCCCCTTTTAAGGGTCAATACGTCAGAAAATACACTTTCCTCTTCAGGGTTTAGTCGTATTCCATATTTTTCGTCTATACGAAAAATATGTTTTGAGCATATTTCTGTGAGATATGCGTATCTTTGATAGAAATGTCAAAATACGCTGATCTGAATGAATACGCTATGTCAAGTTATCTCGTTGAGATACACTGACTCTCTTGTTAGCGTATTTTTGATGAACATCTTGCTAACCATACACTGCTCTTTGTAAAATTCTATACGACTGCTTGCTTTGGTTAGTCATACACGTAGTTGAGCGTAGGTTGAACTTAGAATCTGTCACACGCTTAGGATAGACTGAGCGTAGGTTAACCGTTGAATCAGTCATACGCTTAGGATAGACTGAGCGTAGGTTAACCGTTGAATCTGACATACGCTTAGGATGGATTGAGCGTAAGTTGATCTTTGAACTTGTCATCCCTTTGTATTTTTTTAGAGTTAAGGATTTTAACCTCTTATTTTTCCTTTGTAGTGGATATTCTGGCCCAAGAAGCACAGTTTGAAGGATGTGCAGGGAGCAATTATAAGAGTGACCTATCCCATGTCTACTTTCCACAGTTTGGCGAACCTTCCACGAGAATAGCCATTCTGAAAAATCAAAAGAGCGAAACCCTGTTGAGTCTGATAAGTGGTCAACAACTGCAGAGTGTGGACAATGTTACCCACTCAAAACCGGCATTTCTATTCGGGGACGCTATTGACAGAAGCTCCCAGCCAGCCTCCGATAAAGTGTCATACTCGTATTACCGGGATGGTGATGAGACTCAGCCGATGTACTTGACTGGATTGTTTAAGAGTATCAACATAGCTCGCTTATTCCATGCGAGTCACCAAAGGCACATGAAATGGGATATTACTCCAACCCGTCAAGCAAAAGCTGGATGGATAGGGTACAGTCAGGAAAGATTTCGCAGTGGTACTGAACCGCATGTTTTAGTCTTGCGAGGATTATTGCCAGCCATAATTCCCCCTGAGGACTCTGCGCTTCTGATACCGGTTAGAGTCCCGATATTCGTGAACAAATTTGCACAGCTAGAAAATGCTGTCTATCCGAAGCAGTCCATGAGACTCACTGGTCTCGTGAATCCAGAGAATACCAGATGGACTGCTCTCGTGAGATGGATTCTGAGAGATTATGGAGAACAGTTGAAGGTGATAGGCCTGTACAATGCCATAAAGTACACTGCTTATGGTTTTAGGCCGAACCCAGACTTGTTTCTGGCACTAGCAGAAAGGTACAACTACCGCACCGGAACTTTTATGACTCCGAGAGGCGAGATGGGATTCGCTCTCCACGAAATGGCGTACATTTCTCAGCTGCCGACAGGAGATCTGCCGTATGAAGAATATATCCCATTTATTGATGAAATGAACAAGATTTCTGACGCCAACCCGCTAATTTTTCATGTATTCGAAGAATTAATGTGCCACTATAGTATCTGTAAGGCCTTTTATAAGGCAAAAGATATAGATTCAGGCTGCTACTCTTCGAAGTGGATGGCCTACTTATTCCAAGGCCGTACCGAAGAAACTCAGAAGAAGAAGAAGACCGAACAATATATTGGTCATTTTAAACCTTTGAGTCAAGCCAAAATTGACAGATTAATCCGGAAGACTACCCATGATGACATCGTAATCGAAGAAGATGAAGGCACCTATAAAGCTGGTGATAGGTTAGAGACCTACATAAAGCAAGGTGGCCGGTCTTTATCTAATGAAGGTCATCTGGCCGGATTTCTATCCCTTTGGCTGAGAAGATTCATAGTACCTGGCACCTGTTCGGCAGACAGGATGCATCGAGGAATCGTATTTACAGCAGTCCGTCTGACGTTCGGGTACATGATGGACTTGCTAACGGCGATGACATGCCGTTTGAACGCCGGTTTAAGAGCATATGCAGACAGAATGTTTAACCTGGCGAAGAAGAAACTTACAGCTTTTCCTCGGGTAAAAATGCCCTTCACATATTTGTACGGATGGCTGCTCCTCCACTTTGAGTCTCTTATGAGTGCTGGACTGGCCAGACCAGATGACACTTTCTTGGAAAGATATCGTCATACGCCAAAGTGGAAGTATGACACCTTGACAGACTGCAGGACCATACTGAATAGGGGAGAACTATGGAGTTTCACCTGTGTTCCTCCGCCTATCGGTTATGAGACTATGCCTGCGAAGATGATTGATGGCACCGGTGCCAATGAACTGGATGATGTTCAGCATGAATGGCTGAAGAGGATCAGACCATCCCACCAGGTCTGTCACCATGACGATATCACTTATTTGGAGCCATATCTTCCGAGTAGATTTGTTCGGCAATTCGGCTATGATCAGTTGCATGTAGGGAATGCAACGACATGCTTCAGTCACCAAGGCGGATTGATCGACGGTGTGAGAGCCTGGATATATTATATTGCCAAAGGCACCGAAGCTACCTTTACAATGCCAGATCCGGTGAATCATCGGAGAGGAGCTAAGATGTTGGCATCTTATGCCAAGTTCTATGTATCTACGAATAAATTTGATGAGAAGTTCAGCATCTTGGGTAAGAGCTTTATTCATGTTAATAAAAATCAGCCAAGTCAACTCTGCCGAAAGATTGTCATGACCGAGAGGATCCTCTCGCTACTGACGAGGTTTATGAAGAAGTCTCAAGGGATAATCTCTTTTCTGATGAACTTCATCAGCCACTATATGTACCGCTTGGAAGTGCCGAGGAGAGTGTATCTGCTGAGGGTACACCGAAGAGAAAGCGTGGAAAGGGTGCTTCCGGGCCCGCTCCAAAAAGAGTTACTCGAGCAGAAGCTCGTAGTCGTGTAGGGATTACTATCCCGGGAACTTCTCCTGCTTCGAGTCAACAAATCAGAGATGCTGACGAAGAAGGTAGTGACTCCAAAGACGATTATCCTACCATTCCACTAATGAAAAGGGTAGGAAAAAGAAAAGTGGTAGTTTCAAAGACTAAATCTGTAATTTGTCTTGATGCAGAAAGCCCCACCAATCGTACTGAACGATTGGCTCGAGAGAAGCAAACTGCCCTTGCTTCTCAGCAAAGAGTTGAAGTGGAATCTTCTACTGCCAAGAAGATTATTGAAGTTTCCTCTCCTGCACCCTCGGAAATGCAGCCCACGCAGGACGCTAATACAAAACCTGCTGCGGAGGATGTGATAAAAGAATTGGCAGCTAAGATATCTACCGATCGAACAATACCGGCTGCCGAGGATCCTTCCATGGTAGTGGATGAGCATGCTGAACCATCCGTACCTGCTGACACAGAGATGATTCTGTCGACGGCCGATGATACGCATGTAATCAGTCAACCTGCGGTAGAGGCCGAGATTCAAACTGAAACAGCTGATTACTTACTGGTTTCGAGAGAATCAGTGAAGGAAGCAACCACTCTCGAGCCACTTGCTGATTTAGCTTTGATTGACGTTTCGGAGAGCGACAAGGGTGAAGAAGAACAGGTTGACTATGAACCTTCGTCTCATTCCTTTGAAGATGAGGATATGGAGATTGAAGATGAGGCACCAACTGAAATCCATATCGACGAATTGAAGACGGCCGGCCAACATTCAGAGTTGACTCCAGAGCCAGAGAACCTTCTAGAAATAGAAACCCATGTTCCGAGCACCTCTGGGGCAGGAAGTAGTGAAATGAAACCAGTGTCAGAAGACACTTTGAATAGACTACGAATAGGGCTAAACAATCCTAAAGAAATAGAGTACGAGCCAACTTCAGGTAATATTTTATCCAGTAAAGTTTTGTCTTTTCTTGCTTTATTGTCTTTAATTTTGATCAAGCTTCTTTGATTCCAAAAGTTGTAGGAACTACACCAGCGATGAGCTCGACTCATGCTCCACCTGTTCGGACTGATGTTGGTGAGGGAAGCTCACATTTACCAAGTTCTCCAAAAGCACATACTTCTGTTTCCAGAATAGAGCCCATTCCAGCTTCTTCCTTCACAATGGCAGCAACTCCCGATTTTGAAACGGGAATAGCAAGGACCATGGCGATGTATTCAGATATTATCTATTCATATATGGATACATTATCCAGGCAATTTATGAAGGACGAGACTATGCCTTTTTCGAATCTCCGAACAGCGATTAATTTCCCGCTTTTAGCTCTACGACAGACCGGTTATGAGACTCAGTGTACTTTCTTTGAGCATCTCCTAGACGATTTGGAAGTAACCATCCATAGATACTGGGAAATCAAGAAAGAAGATATTAAATCCTTGATTGTGGCTGAGATTGCTCAACTGGAACGTGAAGCTCAAACCCAGCAGGCTGCTTTGAAAGAATTCCTCGCTTTGTCATCTGAGAAGTTAATGGCGAAAGCTGAGGAAATAGTAACAACTCGTCAGAAGATAGAACGTCTAGAAACAGAGGAAATATCTAGAGCTGAAGAACTCCAGAAACTAAAGGAAGAACTAGCTCGTCTCCAGGAGCGCATTGCATCCGTAGAAAAAGAGCAATCTGATATTACTGCTGCTCGTATAGCTGAAGCTACCCGCTATCAAGTTCTAGAGCAAGAGTGGGAACAGATGCAAGCTGAACAGATAGAAGAAACTAATCATCTCAGTTCTGTTATCATTAATTTTGACCAACAGATGGTTGCAATTGAAGCAACAGAGCGAATTCGTAAAGCTCATAAAGAGAAGATGAATAGTATACTTGCTCGTATTCAGGAAATAATTACTCCTCCTATTCAATAGATTTTTCACACTTCTCATATCTTGAAATTTTTTTAAATACTCACTTGTAATTAGTATTTTGATTTTGACTGAGGAAATGAGCACTTTGACCTGATTTCGATTTTGTGTATGATGTTTTTGTAGAAAATATGTTTAGAGGTAAATAATACATGACATATTTCAATAGAATAAAATATACAAATGAATTTTGTAATTTTATCAGATGATATTAAACCAAAAAGTTTAGTTTAATACTGATTAGAGAAAACAGAATTCAGATATAAAGATATCTTTGAACTCAATTTTCCATGATCTTTGGACTCGGAAATCAAAAGACTAGATATCATTTTCATAGAATAGATAATATGATACTGAGATAGAAAATTCAGAGGTAATATGGACGTGATTTTCTATATGAGATCTTTATTAAATCCACTGGGGATCTAATAAGACAGAATATCAAATTCTCTGGGAAGATGATATGTGGTAGAATATTAATTTCCGCTGGGGATAATGATATCGAGACGACTTTTGTGGGGAAGAATAAACTCTGATTTTATATTTGCTGGAGAGTAATCGCAGCAGATAAAAATATCATATATTAATGAGATTTATACATAATATTTCTTTAAGAATTTGCCGTTGATAGGCATCATCGTGACTTTACCATCCATAGAGGTAAGCTGATATGCTCCGTTTGAGAAGACTTTGTTTACGACGAATGGGCCTTCCCATTTCGCGTCGAACTTGCCTTTGCTCATATGTGTCATAGTCATCGAACATTTGACGGTAAGAACAAGTTCTCCTTTCCGATATGCTCTGACTTTCACCTTCTGGTTAAAAGCTTTTAAAATTCGGGCCTGATACAGCTCGATATTTTGTTGAGTGTACAATCACTTTTCGTCTAGAGCTTCTAGCTCTTGAAGTCGAAGATGATCATAGTTCTCCGTTGTAAGTTCATTGGAGATTGCGATTCTTAGAGAAGGA
Organism: Iris pallida; assembly: GCA_029216955.1. NCBI lineage: Eukaryota > Viridiplantae > Streptophyta > Magnoliopsida > Asparagales > Iridaceae > Iris > Iris pallida. The sequence goes on from JANAVB010007596.1 coordinate 3,872,308, forward strand.
ATCTGGATCTCGAGGGGAAGGACAGCTTCACACCCGTATACCAAAGAGAAAGGCGTACATCCGGTCGTATTGTGAACTGTGGTACGGTAGGCCCATAAACATTCACCAAGCTTCTCGCTCCAGTTGCGTTTGTTAGAAGAAACGAACTTTTTTAGGAGTTTGATGATAGTTTTATTGAAAGATTTTGCCAATCCATTAGCTGCTGGATTATATGCTGTAGAAGCTAGGTTATTGATTCGATGGTCGTTGAATAATCGAGTAAATTTCTGACTGACGAACTGCGATCCATTATCATGGATCATACGCCGAGGAACACCAAATCGATAGATGACATGATGCTTGACGAAGTTGATGATATTGGAAGTTTTGACTACGGATAGCGGGATTGCTTCAGCCCATTTAGAAAAGTAGTCGGTTATTGCTAGAATAAATCGGTGTCCTTTTGATGACGGTGGGTTGACGGGACCAATGATGTCCATGCCCCAGGCCTCGAAGGGCCATGATGCCGCTGACGGGTGTAAGAACTCTGACGGTTGATGGATAAAGTATGCATGGATTTGACAGGCTTTACATTTCTGGGCATATTGAATGGCGTCAGCCACCATCGTGGGCCAATAATAACCTATACGTCGGATACGATCTTAAAGTTTAGGACCTGGTTGATGGGCTCCGCAGACACCATCATTTGCTTTACGGATAATCCGTTGTGCTTCCTCACCAGCGATGCATCGGAGGAGAAGACCGTCATAGGCCCGACGATATAGTGTCTTTATCGTATGATTATAATAGAATCTGAGAGATCGACGCCGGATAGACGCTGCTTCGCTCGGATTATCGGGAAGTATGTCATACAATACAAAGTCTAGAAATGGACGTCTCCAGTCTTCGGTCATGGCTTTTGTTTTGTTGGAAAAGACGTATTCCATAGTAGAATCGGAAGAAGACGAAGATGCTCTGTCAAACCTTAATCCAGTGTTAAGGTTGGAGGAATTAAATTCATCAGGGTTGAGAGAATTTTCGTCTGGGTCATGGGGAAAACCCAAAGCCAAATTATTCTCGATGTAGAATAGCTCCCGATTATAAACTACTATCAATTGTTGACGTCTGACCGGTATGGCTAGCACAACGGCAAGATTAGCCAAAGCATCGGCTTCTGTATTACAGGCTCACCGAACGTGTTCAATAAAGAAACCTTCAAAGGAAGAGGCCATAGAGAGTGCTGCTCGGTGATAAGGTATCAAATCCTGATGACGGACTTCGTATGTACCTCTGATTTGATTGATGATAAGTTTGGAGTCTCCATAAACTTCTAAATACTGAATATCCAGATGTTTAGTAAGTTGAAGACTGATGAGTAACGCATTGTATTTGGCTACATTGTTTGAACATGATTGATCCAGAGAATAAGCCCTTTGAATAGTCAGCCCTTCCGGGGATACAAGAACAATCCCGACTCTGGCGACAATATCGCCATTGGGACCCATTCTAGACGCTCCATCAAAGAATAGACGCCAGGTAGGAGTTTCTTCAGAAACCTGATTTGAATCCATAACTTCATCTGGAATCTCATCGTATAATTTAGAATCCTCTGGAACTGCATGAGCTGCCAGAAAATCAGCAAGAGCCTATCCTTTAACTGACTTTTGAGGAATATAATGCATGTCATATTGAGCTAACAAGATTCCCCAATTAGCCAGTCTGGAGTTGAGAATACCGGGTTTATTCATCATAATTCTGATGGGATTCACTCTGGAAATGACATGAATCGTTTGACCGATGATGTAATGTTGCGTCTTCTGAACGACAAATATTAATGCTAGGCATTCTTTCTCAATTGGGGAATAATACGGTTCAGCACCTGTCATTTTGCGACTGAGGTAATAAATAGCCTGTTCACGGCCATCTTTGTTTTTCTGGGCGAGCAATGCACCGAAAGAATGATCCATGGCTCGAACATATAGAAGAAATGGTATTCCCGAGATGGAAGGTACCAAAACCGGAGGGTTCATGAGGTACTGTTTGATGTCGTCAAATGCTTTTTGACATTCTTCGTTCCAGACGAAGGACACACCTTTCTTCAGAAGTTTGTTGAACGGTCTGCAGCATCCTGATAAGTTAGAGATGAATCTCCTGATATAAGCAATTCTTCCTTGAAATCCTCGTAGCTCTTTTAAGGTGCGTGGAGGATGCATCTCTTGGATGGCTTTGATCTTCTCGGGATCCACGTGTATACCTTTAGCGGTAATGACGAAGCCGAGAAATTTACCACTAGAGATGCCCAGGAAGGACTTAGTAGGGTTCATCTTAAGTTGATGTTGACGCATTAAATCAAAGATAGTCTTTAAATCTGGGATATGATCCTCCTTTTGTCGACTCTTGACTGCAATATCATCAACGTAGCATTCGACTGTTTTTCGGAGATGTTCGCGGAATATAGTGCTCATTGCTCGCTGATACGTCACTCCTGTATTCTTGAGACCAAACGGCATCACTGTATAACAGTATGTACCGATCGGCGTTCTGAAGGAAGTATGTCTCTAGTCGTCTGGAAATATTTTGATTTGGTTGTACCTCGAATACCCATCCATAAATGACATTCTTTGAAACCACACGTGTTATCGATCATGACGTCGGTGATTGGAAGAGGAAACTCGTCCTTAGGACAAGCCGTATTGAGATCGCGAAAGTCTATACAGACTCGGATCTTGCCAGTCTTTTTGAGAACATGAACAATATTAGCCACCCACTCAAGATGTTGTTCCTCTCGGATAAATCCGGAAGCCATAAGCTTGTTGACTTCAGCTTCAATTGCATCCATAATGTCTGGACGAAATCGTCACTGTTGTTGTTTGACCGGTTTAGCATTCGGTATGATATTAAGTTTGTGTGTTGCGATCTTCGGATCTAGCCCTGGCATATCCTCATAGCTCCAGACAAAGACATCGATGTAATCATGAATAAGCTTGATCATGTCTTGCTTATCTGTTTCTGAAAGACTTTCGCTGATGAATATTGGCTTGGGGGATCCCTCCTCACCAACATCAATTTGGATCAATTTATCTTCAGTAGGAGGTTCTCTTTGCTCGAACCTGAATTCCCATTAGTTGTCTAATCTTTGTGCCCATTGTTCTGATTCGGGTGATATTTCAAAATCATCTTCATCTTCATCATTTTCTTGCGGACCGTTGGCGGAGACCATATTGGCGGATAGAGTAGAACGATGAAAATCGCCAATACTTGTGTCGAAATCCCAAGAAAAGGAATCGAAAGAATCAGATCGTTCGTCTCCGTCAGATTCTGGATCCTCATGGACTGTGTTGATGAAGGGGGTAGGAGTAATGTAACCCAATCCGCTTTTTGTCCTTCCGTATTTCAAGGGCGGAATTCGAACAGGCATTCTTCTTCATTTTCTACTACTGAGGCCGGTTCTGAAATCATAGCCCATGTTCTTGATGATGTTTTTGGACTGCTGACTGTAGCGACGTAGTTGTAACCTTCCAGTATCATCGTTTTTGTCGTTGTCTTCCAGATTAGGAGGATTCTGGGGCCCCTTGCAGAAGAATATTGGAGCTTCTCTTGACTTTCTAATAGGAACAAGGAAGTATGAATTTTGTACAGACTCTAATGATACTTCTGTATGAAGAGTTTGAACAACTCCTATAGTTAGTGGCTCTAAGCTATCTAGCAAATGTAAATAACTTTGTACATGATTACAAACATCAATATACTGTAAAGGAGATGCTTTATTAATATCAGATGTTGTATTTACAGAAGAAGGCTGAGCCTTAGTAGATTTAGTCAAATTAATGACTAAAGGAGGAGAAGAAGAGCGAGCAGAAGTTTTGTTTCGATTAAGGTCGATAACAAAAGGCTCAGAAGAGGTGAGCTCCCTTGAAGAGGATCGTGGATAAGTAGTACGTCCACTGACTGGAATGACTAGAGTATCTGGTCTAGCCTGAGAAGATGGTGAGAGAGTGGTGCGTCCACTGACAGGGATTATCAGCGAACTTTGTGGAGCTTGGGAAGGAAATGAAGTGGTACATCCACTGACAGGAATTATCAGTAGGCTTTTTTCAAATGATTTAGTAGACCGCGGATGAGTGATACGCCCTTTTACAGGAATAACAAAGGTGTCAACTTTCGATGTCTCATCATCATCCATAGCTTGTAAGACTTTTGAATACTCATCTTTGTACATGCGAGAGTCACTGTAGTAAGCTTCGACTCCTCTGAAAGGATTAATATCCGCGACTTCCTTTTGAACTTCTCCCTTTTCATCAATGTATTTGAAGCACTGGTGAAGAGTGGAAGGGACGATATTGTGTTCATGGAGAAAAGATCTTCCCAAGAGCAAGTTGTAAGATCCAACTAACTCGATCACGTAGAATGTGACACTCGCCCGAAAATTACCTATTTGTATTTTTAGGCAAAATTTTCCCCAGAGGTTCGCTCTTGCCTTGATTGAACCCTAAAATGGTAGTGACTGTCTTGACTAGATAATGAACTGGAATCCGTAAGGCATCCAAGAGACTCTTAGGTATAATACTTAGAGTTGATCCTGGATCAATTAGAATACGGTCGACCTTCATCGTGTCAATGTACCCAGTAAAGTAGAGAGGCCGATCATGACGATTGTCTTCTAGAAGCATATCGTCTTGGGTAAAAGTGATGTTCGGAATAATTTCCAAGACACTGTTGTAATGTAGGCAAGTCACCGGCTCTGATTCTGGTTTCTTCAGATGAGTCAGGCAAGAGTCTGCTTGTAGTAGAGCTTCACTTAATGTTTCCCGAGTTTTCTTGGATAAACATAAAAGTTCGAAGATAGACAACCTGGCTGGAGTGTTAGCAAGTTGAGCCAGAATGTCAAAATTATATGGCTTCTGCAATCCGGGAGAAAGAGACTTCTTGATTGGTTTGTTGAAGCGGGCAGGTTGCTTCCCTTTGTCGGCTGTTGTTGGTTTAGAGGGAATCGTCTCACCAGGAGCATTTGAAGGTCTTTCGTTAGAGATGGGTGCTGGAACTGCAACCGGAAGGACATCAGGAGTTTCCTCGGGAGCTTCAGCGTAATCTTTCAGATATGTTTTTCCTGACCGGGTTCCGGCGAGAGCTTCGACTTCAGGCTCGGGTTCAGAGTCTACCGAAACCATGTTGCAATCCTTCATCTTGTTTTTGGTTTTTTGGTACTTGATGAGAGCTTCAGTCCAGAAACCGAGGCCAACACAGGATTGATTATGTCTCAAAGTGAGGGCTAGAGGTGCTCGGAGTCCTTTGCCGGAGCTTAAACCAGGAGCAGTGGCTAGATCATAACCCATCTTTGCCATTAATTTACGAGATTGTGAACTATATAGATGAAATGCAGGTTTGTATCTGTCTTCGGATCGAGGTATAGTTTTTACCTCTATAGGGGGTGACTTTCCTGCTAGGATGAAAGTAGAGGTTAGAGAAAGATTGGGTGTGATGCTAGAAGTCATATGGCATGACTTAATCTTTCCAGGTTTCTTTTTAGACAGAGGAGCCTTCCGAGGAGAAGAGGAAGACGTCTCGAACTCCGTCACTAAATCGGGGTGGATCCACATAATCTGTCCCTTTTTAGTGGTGACGGGAACAAGTCCTTCATTCTGGGCTAGTGGAATATTCACAACTTCAAGGGTTGCTTTGGGGATAGGGACAATCCCATTTTCCACCAATAACGGAGGGAAGTCACCGAACTGCATCGAAATCACATTTGCTGTGACTGTCTTGTCTTTAGGTGTTAGTATCACAGCTCCTGATTTGATCATTTCTTGGATCTTTCCTTTTAATACGAAGCATGACCGGATTGTATGACCTAGCATTCTGTGATATGGACAATATTTTGGATGATCCGTCTTGTTGGCTTCATTAGGCTTTTTGATATCTGGCAGTTGTATCTTGTTAACTTTAAGTAAACATTCGAAGATGCCTTGAACATCGTCGTCGTCGAAAGAGTATTCTTCCTTCGGCCGAGGAGGTCTCTGCTGTTGATTTGTTGGAGCTGGGATAGCTTGGGCAGACATTACCTCTTGTTTGTTGCTCTGGAGATTGACTTCGAGAGCCTCTTTTCCTTTGTGATTGTTGGGTCGCGCACTATTGCTAGTACTTTGACGTAATTCTTTGGGAGTCATGTGTACCCCCAGACCTTTGAAAGACTCAGCACTGACTTCGGCAGCTTTGGCACTGACGATGAAGGAAGGCCAATCTTAGAACTGAGTGGATCCTGTCCACATGCTGATGATTGGTAAGAGGTTCGACTTGCAAGTGTCGATAGTGACGGCATCGGGAGTTCCAAGAGGCATTTTTAGAGCTTCTCTTCTGAATCTTTCAATGAAGCTCTTAGTACTCTCATCATTTTTCTGTTTGATTCGTATAAGGGCTGACATGGTCATGTCGTTAATGCCTTCATAGAATCGTTCTAGAAATATCTGTTTGAACCCGACAAACGAAGTAATACACCCATCAGGGAGACTTCGATACCATTCATAAGCGGTTCCTTTAAGACAACCAACAAATACCCGAGTGAGGAGGGCATCGCTCGGTTGCAGCTGATCAGTCATTACCTCAAAGTGATTGATGAACTGACTTGGGGAGGTGGTCCCATCAAAGAAAGAGATGGTCGGAGGCTTATATTTTGGGGTGTACGATGCATCCTTCCATTGTATGGGGTAAGGCTGCTTGATACCTAATCTTTATAAGCCGTCTTTTTGCTTGAACGCTTCGAATTGAGACCGAAGATTCTTCAACTCTTCAGTGACCGCTCCGGAAGATTACGGTGTCGTTGCTTGTTGGGCATAATTGGGAGGAGGGACTGCAGCATATGTACCACCCCCAGCTCCGGATTGACTTGGTGTGGGCTGTACATGAACATTAGACTGTACCTTCGGAATAGTAGAAGGTTCCAGGTTTGGGGCAACATGAGTATTTAATACCACTGGTGGTACTGTTTGTTGAACTTGCTGAGTTTGTTGCTGAGCTTGTATAAGAGTATGCATAGCAGTCAATATATCCGCCATGGCTCGTAACTGTTGTACCAAGGAAGAAATCCTTTGTTCATGAGCCTCAGTGCTAGTCGAAGGTTCGTGATTGCCATCTACCATATAAGTGGTAATCATTCGAGGTATCGACGATGAAACAGTCTGTTCCGAATCGTCGTTATGAGAGTCAGCATCTTTCCTGGGGCTATTCACGGGAGTTAATACTGGAAAGTTGGACTCTTCTAGGAAGTCCTCTGTGGTCTCAGGATTATCACCTGGATGAGAAGAAGAAGAGACCCCGGTCGAAGCTCTGGTTCTAGATCTGGTGCCGAGGTAAACACCGTCTTCAGAATCTAACATAGAATCAGATCGTATTCTACCCCCAGTATCTCTGGAGGTCATATTGACGGAAGCATAAAGAGGTTCGTCTTCGTCTAGTATTGTTTCATGCTGAATCCGTTCGAAGACAGATCGTCTTTTCGGTAAACAACAACATTGGATCACGACCCGAGGTTGGAAGTTACAACAATGCTCTTTATGACAAATATGATCAATGTCAGAGACAGATAAAGTGTTGATTCTCTGCTTGTTTTGCAGATGTTCCCGAAGATCTGCGAAAACAGACTGGAAAGTATTTGAAGATAGTCTCTGTGTAGAAACTTGTCTTTTATCTTTCTGTCTTTTTGGCTCTTGAATGTATAAAGATCAGTTGATTTGAGCGATATAGTTCTTAGCATATTGTGCATCAGGGTCCATTATACTTGTCTCAGTTTGACAAGGCTTCTTTATGCCGGAAGTAGAACCGAGACGATTCCGGTTAAGCTTGTTACGAAGGTCCATAGGAGGTACAACTTTGGTATCAGTCCTGGATACTTGCAATTTGCCTTTCTCGGATCGGGAAATTTTAAGAGAAGGAAGATGAACATTATTCCAACTGGGAGTCGGTAATAATCCATCTTTAGAGGAAGTAGCCAAAAGGCATTTTCCTTTGTTTGATCTAGTAAGAGTACTAGTAAAATTAACCCCAGAGGTAAAAACCTTAGGAGCAGAGGAGTTGACTAAAGAGTCGTTCTCCTTGGTTGGCACAAGATGTGCAAGCTGTGGGGGAATCTTTAGAGAATTCTTGTCATACACTGCCTTTTGATTAGCGTATGGTTGGTCAATGATTGCCATGCGCACAGAGTCATTAATGGCTAAAGAGCCGACTGCTGTCGTAAGAGTAGAAGAAGAAGAGACTTTGACATGTCCAGAAATAGGTTTCCTTGGACACGCTGACTTGGCTAAAGAGCCCATTTTGTCAGCGTGACTAGGAGAAGCCACTGTTGCTGTATTCAGAGAAGCCGAGGCGTGCTTCGCTGAAGTTGGAGACGTGTTCTTGTCAGCATGGGAAGTGACAGAACCATCTCGGGCCGCCGGAGAAGACTTAGGGACATAGACAGAACGTCCCTTCTTCTTGGCAGAAAGAAAATGGAGGAAGCCGTTCGGCCCTCCTTCGCCTTGAGCATTTCTTCGTAAGCAGATTGGTCGAATTGTACGACCATCATCTTTTTCGTCGAACCGATCGACGAAGTGTCGCATTGAGTTGTTGCTGTCTCGTTATAGGAGACAGCTTTCCCCAGCAGAGTCGCCAATTTATTTTCCATAAATAAATTCTATTTATTTATTGTGTTTCTGAGAAAATTACAACTGTAGAAATCTGATCTAGAAGACGATCACTTTATCCCTTGGACGATACGATGAAAAAGGCTCGGACCTCGAAGAACTTGGACAGCAACTGGGCAATCTCTCTGTTCTCTTTGAATTGAATGTGGTGTTTGTTGAAGGTGGAGAAACTCTCTTTTATAGAGTTCTGGATAACTGCTCTGGACATACGCTCAGTCAGTTACTTGACGTGTGCATAACTGCAGGGACGCGTGGCGAATTTTGGTGGAGACACGTTGGAGTGCGGTTGAGAGTAGTAGAGTATATCCAGGAGAGATTGATGGCATGAATGTCATGTTGCATAACTTCTGAATGAGTGGGTAACCGAATACAGGACACATGAGAACGTGTGTTGACTGTACATTTGAAGTCATTCTGAATGCATTTGCTTTGATACGCTGTCTTTTGGAGAAGTATGACTAGCATACACTGTCTTGTTTGAAGAGGAGTCGTATGGAGTCCATATGCTCACTTGGGTGACAAGAAGTCGTATGGAGTATATACGCTCACTTGATGAGGAGTCGTATGGAGTATATATGCTCACTTGATGAGGAGTCGTATGGAGTACATACGCTGCCTTGATGAGGAGTCGTATGAAGTCCATACGCTGCCTTGATGAGGAGTCGTATGAAGTCCATACGCTGCCTTGATGAGGAGTCGTATGAAGTATATACGCTGCCTTGATGAGGAGTCGTATGAAGTACATACACTGCCTTGATGAGGAGTCATATAACTGGAGAAGTAGACACGTGGCTGTCCTCAATCTTCTTGAATACGCCATATCTCCCAATAACTGACAAATATCTCTCGAGCGTCGTGTTGCGGATATGACGGCTGACAGACTGTCAGAAATGACAGTAATGATGGTTGTGCATTCATGATGGCTAATGAGCTGTCCTCCTAAAAGACAAAATCAACTCTCGAAAATCCATACGACGGTTAATTCTCCTAAGACAGCTGTTCTTTTACACGAAAGACGAAGTGTCAGATTCATCCCCCACTGAGCGTCTGCTGTGCTGTCAGTCGAGAAATAATAAAATATTCACTGAGCGTATGGCCTTTGGCTAAGCGTATGGCCTTTGGCTGACTTGGTCTTTTGTCGGCGTGTCAGAATTTTTCACACCCTACAGCTACCCCTTGCTGATCTCCAACTGGTCCCTGCTCTACTGGATTCTCTTCCAGGCCGGCTCCTCTAATAACCGAAAACGATGTGCCCCTAAAGAAAAGGATACAGGGTATCAAAAGACAGGACGGGAAGGATTCGAGGATGATAATCAAGTTAGCAATCAAGGTGAGAGAAAGAGAAGACGAATCAGGAGATCAAGGGAAACATAATTTGATTGAGACTCCTATAATCGCAATACCCCACAGGTCTGAAAAATAGACCAGCATAGGCTACCAATAAAACCTTATCATACCCAGTACCGGAGTACTGGGATGGACTAGGCCAGCTACTCCATATGAGGTATATAAACGTCATACGGCGATCGTGGCTGTCAAGAGACTAGGGGGTACATGCTACAATCAAGTCTCCTATGGTCTCACAGAACAACTATGTCTCAATCAATCAAAACAAGAAGTAGTAAATAATGATCATATAAGACAAAGCAGTAAGGCGTCCCCGACGCTTCATCAAAATGATGCATGCGCCTAGCTATACAAAATGATAAACTAGTACCGAGAGTCAATAGTACATAACTATAGTCAGCTGTAGTCTAATTTAATTACAATTATGTAAAAGGAAAATAATGTCCAGAACAGCCAGCTAAACAGGAGCCAGTGGCCAAATGCCAAGTACAAAATAGAAGATATCAGAGCAGTAAAGAAGAAACCCACTCATGGTCCCTGGCGCCCATACTCCTGGTTTGCACCATTGTTCGGGTAGAAGGCTTGATCCTCTGATGCTGCTACAATATCTGGCCAAACAAAACCAATGGGGTCAGGCCCCGAATAGCAAGTACCACAAGGGAGCACAAAAAAGTAAGATAAAATCCAATGAGTAAAATAAGAAGACCTAATTCACGAGTTATAGGCTTATACCATATCAGCGAGACAATACGACACCCTTACAGCCAAACAAGGACAAACGGTGCCAATATCGTACTGAGATAAGATATATCCTATAACCATGGACAGGTGAAGGGCTTCTGATCGTGACTTCGGTCTATAGCCTATCGCAGCACAATAGCCCAACCCAAAAAGCAAACAAGGACATGGGTTGGACCACGCACCACGATAGTCCATGTTCCTCAGTTGCTAACAGAAGAAAGCATATCACAAACAAGTCGGCTTACAAGCGGCCAATCAATCCTACGGCTTTCTATGATTTGCTTGGGTTATCCCAGTAATACAATATAGGAATCCTCAGATCGTGTCAATCCAGCAGGGCTAGCCAAACCATTATATATATATACGCGTAGCACTTCAATTATGCACCGGTCCCCCGTAGGGCCACCGTGCTGAAACATATAACACATAGCACATAGGAGTTGATTATAGTCATCCACTATAGGCGAATGAAACCATATCCATCGCGGCCAACTCGACACATCAGGACTGGACCTGGGTGGCTAGTATGGCACGATCTCGAGATTCTGTTCCCTTACAATGCTTCTACCGATTTAAGTTGCTTAGATTAATCCTATCTTGATATTGGAATTACATGTTGTGGTCACATGGTCATCCTTCTATATGTCGTACCATAGTACGTGTACCCTAAGTATGAATCCTCATCAGCTCAAGGAGTCCCAAATCTAGATCCATGCTTAGTGTAATACATCAAACAATAATCATTATACCACGACACTATTACTGACCAATTACCATGACTATGCTGGAAGATACACATGTATTGACATATAACACGAATGATCACTTAGCATGTAGAGTCACACCTCAATGCACTCATTATATAGCACCGCAGTGCATACTAATATTGTATCTCAATACACACTTAGAAATGGGTACCAGCACGTATACAGGTAATCAGGTCAGGAACACGGTTAAGTCAGGAAGTCACATAGACCCCTCGTGACATAAAAGTCACATATGAATTCTAGTTAAAGTGAAACATGAAGATCCTTGAAGCCAAAAAAAAGATCTACAACTTTCAGGTTTGGAGTTGGGAGAAATTCTGGCCACAAATCAGCCAAATAGGACATAAAATAGCCAAATAGGCACTATACGGCACTATGCAAATTATGCGGCACTATTCATCTATGAGGCACTACGCAGGCCTGCGGCACTATACAAGCCTGTGGCACTATGCAAGCCATGCGGCACTATTCGTTTATACGGCACTATGCAAGTCTGCGGCATTATAGAAGCCATATGGCACTATTCATCCCGCGATACTATTCATTCATGCGGCACTATGCATTCCTGCGGCACTATGCATTCCTGCGGTACTATTCATTCATGCGGCACTATACATTCCTACGGCACTATTCATTCCTGCGGTACTATTCATTTCTGCGGTACTATGTATCCATGCGGTACTATTCATTTCATGCGGCACTATTTATCCTGCGGTACTATTCCTGCAGCACTATTCATCGTTCCTGCCAGAACCAGGACAGATGAACATAGAAGACGTCCAAATATTATTTTGGTAATAACTTCCTCAGAACAAGTCAAAATCTAACTTTGCAAAGGTCAAAATTAGGTAGAATGAGATTTCCTACAACATAGGACCATTAGTTTTCGAAAACAACCAAGTTTGATAGATCAAAACCATGAAAATCCATAAAACCCTAGTTTTAGAAACATAGATCTACACAAAACTAGCCATTAAAATAAAAAACTGTAAGAACTAAACTTGTAGAGAATGAAGAGAAGAACAATATAAACAAATAATACCAAGGAAAAAAAATCAAGAATAAAAAATGCAAGAATCTCTCCATTTGGTGCAAGGTGTACTTGCCTAAATGTTTGCTTGAGAAAAATAAATGAAAGAGTGAATGAGGACAGTGAGTGAGGAAGAGATTATATTTATGGGTGAGGGTTGGCTTAAGAAAATCCTAATCTTAAGCATGCTCTTAACCATATGACTAATGACATATTAAATGCTACATGATACAACGAACAAATTAATTAAATAAATAAAACCCTAACCACAACACGGCCCAGAAATCCTATCATCGAAATAGTGAACCACACCTACAACCAAACAGGGACAAGGGATGGCACACTATTCCGCGATGAGATACTGTTCCATTCCATGGCCAGGTGCAAATATAGGATACATGCAATAAAAATACAGGTGCCAGATACCACATACAGAAAAATAAAAATTTACGTATTCCAAAAACAGAGAGTGACACGTCGACGTCATCCCAAGCTAAAGATGATCTGCACTTTCTGCTATACAAGGCCTCAAAGGGTGCCATCTGGATAATGGCCTGGAAACGGTTGTCGTAGAAGAACTCTACTAGATGCAGGTGATCTTCCTACGAACCACCAAAGTCAAGCGTACAAGACCGCAACATATCTTCAAGAGTCTGGATCGTGCGTTCTGACTGACCATCTGTCTGCGGATGATAAGCTGAACAAAACTTGAGATGAGTCCCCAAGCTCTCTTGAAGACTCTTCCAAAAGTACGATGTATATCTTGAATCTCTGTCCGATACAATACTGACTGATACTCCATACAACCTGACTATCTGCCTGAGGTACATCTCTGCTAGCTGATCCGTCGACTGACCAATCCTGAAAGGGAGAAAATAAGCTACCTTGGTGAGTCTGTCAACTATAACCCAGATAGCATCTCTCCCAGCTGGGGATTTAGGTAACCTAGTTACAAAATCTATGGTAATGTGCTCCTATTTCCACTCTGGGATCGGTAAAGGTTGAAGAAGTCCAGCTTGTCTCTGATGCTCAGCTTTAACTTGTTGGCAAACTAAACAAAGAGAGAGAAACCGGGCTATGTCCTTCTTCATGCCATTCCACCAAAAATGCTGACGGATATCACGATACAACTTGGTACCACCAGGATGAATCAAATACTGTGAACTGTGAGCTTCTGCCATGATCTATTGTCTGATGTCACCACTAGGTACACAAAGACGTCTTCTATGTCGAAGTGTACTGTCCTCATGAATACATAACTCTGCTCTCCATCCTGCTACACATTCTGTCCTAAGATGTTGAAGCTTAGAATCCGTTGACTGAGCTAACTTGATTTTATCCACTATACTGCACTGAACTTGCATACTGGCCATCAATGCCACATTGGTAGGAAGAACAACTTCAATACCCATCTTCTGAAGATATGCTAACAACTCTGGCTGTGCTGTTAGGAAATAAACTCTGTCTCTTCTGTTCAATGCATCTGTAACAATGTTGGCCTTCCCAGGATGATACTGTAGGTTGATTTCGTAATCCACAAGTAGCTCTAGCCATCTTCTCTAACGCATGTTAAAGTTCTTCTGAGTAAACACATACTTAAGACTCTTGTGGTCAGTGAAAATCTTCACCCGATCTCCATACAAATAATGCCTCCACAACTTAAGTGCGAAAACCATCGCTGCTAGATCCAAGTCATGGGTTGGGTAATTCCTCTTTTGATCACAAAGCTGCCATAACGTATAAGCTACTACCTTACCATGCTGTATCAAGACACATCCTAATCCTCTGCCGGAAGCATCACAATAAACCGAAAATCCTCCAATCCCATCTGAAAGCGTGAGAACGGGAGCCGTCATCAATCCTTGTTTCAACTTCTCAAATAAACTCTGACACTCTGCTGTCCAAGCAAACTGTACATCCTTGCGGGTCAACAGCGTCAATGGTGCTAAAATTTGAGCAAAGTCTGATACAAACTGCCGGTAATAGCCGGCCAATCCTAGAAAACTCTGAACTTCTGCGACGGTACTGGGTACTGGCCATGTCTTTATAGCCACTATCTTCTGGGGGTCAATTTCCACTCCACCTCTGGTGATGATATGACCTAAGTACGAAATACGATCTAGCCAAAATTTGTACTTACTGAACTTTGCGTACAACTGGTGCTCCCTAAGAATCTGAAGAACTACACAGAGATGATGCTCATGCTCTGCCTCATTCTTGCTATAGACTAAGATGTCATCTATAAACACTATCACGAACTGGTCCAAATAGGACATGAAGATATGATTCATGAGGTCCATAAATACGGCTGGCACATTGGTCGCTCCAAATAGCATAACAAGGAACTCCCAATGTCCATATCTAGATCTGAATGTTATCTTTAGGATGTCTTGCTCTTTGACCCTGATCTGATGGTATCCTGACCGCAAGTCAATCTTCGAGAATACGGCCGCTCTTCTGAGTTGATCGAATAAATCATCTATCCTTGGTAGAGGATATCTATTCTTGATTGTTACATAGTTCAAGGTACGATAATCAATACACAATCTTAACGTACCATCCTTCTTTTTCATGAGAAGTATTGGAGCTCCCTAAGGCGATCCACTAGCACAAATGAATCCCTTGGTTCTGAGTTCTTCAATCATCTTGTACAAGATCTCTAACCCTGAAGGTGTCTTCTTGTAGACTCTCTCTGACACTGGTGCCGTCCCTGAAAGCAAATCAATGGTGAACTCTCTCTCTCTCTCTCTGGGGAATGCCTAGAAGCTCTTCGGGAAATACATCAGGAAATTCTTCTACTACTCTGGAAAACTAAACTGCTACTGCAACTGCCATCCGCAAGACTGGTGGAGAAGGTTCTACTTCGCCTCTGGAAAATAAAAACACTGGTTTGTCAGGAATACCAAAAATAATCTGCCAATATGGCAGTCTATTCTTGCATATTGATCCTTCAACCAATCCATTCCTAGGACCACATCATAGTCGACCATCGGAAATTCTATCAATCTAGCAGAAAACTCTCTACCGCTAACTACGATTCGACACGAGGAAAAGACTCTATCTACCCCATAAGATAGTTACCAGTAAATATATTGAGCCTTGCTGATGATGACTCGGGCTCTAGTCCTATCCGTGTCGTGAATCGTGTAGACATAAATAAGTGCGATGCACCCGAATCAAATAATACTGATGCTGGAAAAGAGTTGACGAGAATGGTACCTGCCACCACCTCACCTGATGCCAATTCTTCTGCCATGGTCAGAGGCATAGCCTGACCTTGTCCTCTTGGTGCTGGTCTCCTCTGCTGGTAAACTCTCTGCCTGTTCTGAATCTGAGCTTGGGCATACTGTTGAGCCTGAGGCGGCAATGGCCTCGGAGGCTGGTACTGCTACTGCACTAGTGTTGGACCCCTAACCGATGGACTGGTTAGGTTTGATGATAATGAACTGGCTCTATTCGGACAGGACCCTATCTTGTGATCCGGTGCCCTACAAGCCAAGCATAATTCCTGTGCTCTGCGACACTCTGATACTACATGTCCTGGCTTTCCACAATGAGTGCAGCCCATTGCGGAAGACTGCTTCTGCTTCTGTTTCTATTGCTGAGGACACGTCGGGATCGAGTGCTGAACTGACAAAACTGTTGTCGCCTGCATAGGTGCTCCAATAGTCAAAGCCTTTGCTGCCGGGACTGGTGCTGATGACTGAGACATCTGCCCATGAGACCTCTTCTGTCCTCCGCTTCCATCTACAATCCTCTGTGAAGTACATTTACACATCTTTGCTGCTCGCAAGACGGCATCAAATGTTTGGTGCTCAAACTGCTCCACTAATATAATGATCTCTAGGTGGAGTCCCTGCTGGAATCGCTACGCTCGGTCCAATTTGGTTGCCACTAAGGTGGAAGCAAACAGACTAAGCCTAGAAAACTCTGCCGCATATCCATCGACCGTCCTTCCCATATGCTTGAGATTAGTGAATCTCGTCTGCAGATCATACCGAGCTACTATATCAAAATACTTCATCTGGAAGTTATTGCTGAATACCGCCCACAAAACAGACATTGCTAATCCAACTGCTAGCATCGCCCACCAGCTGCGAGCAAAGTCCAATAACTGTAGGCACACAACGGCCACCTTCTCTTCCTCAGGAATCCTAGCTGCCTCTAGGATAACTTCTATGTCCTGAAGCCAAGCATCGGCAGCAATAACATCTTCACTGTCATCAAAGAAGGAAGGGTTCGGACGCTTGAAGCTGTTGGCCACGTTGTTCCCTGGATAACCAACTCTGCCCATAGCATCTTGTACTGTCTGGTGAGGGTGTCGCCCCGACGATCTTGTGACGCAAGTAATTCCCTGATGAGTCCCACCAGGGTTCCATTGTCAGGCTCTGCAGGCTGGACTTGCTGAACCGGGGCCTCTGGGTTCCCAGAATACATGACTCAGGAAGCTGCTCCAGAGTGTTGGACTTCGTTCCCAGGCTGCTGCCGGTTCACTAGAGGTGCTCCGTCGGACTGATCAACAGGACCAGGAACAATACCACTGAAGAAATGACATGGGAAATAATAAGGAAGGACCAAAATAGATCAAGGATATAAGCATGTGATCAGGTCAAGATTTCAGAAAGATTGGAAGGCACGAGTAGAGATCAAAGAAGAATGCTGATTGAGACATCTATGCAGTAAAACCCCCACACAACTTGATTTACAAGACTTACATGGCCCACCACTTAAACCGTGTCATGCCCCAGAACCAGAATACTGGAGAGCGGGGGACAGACACAGCCAGCTACGTACATTAAAGTGAATCCCACCTCGCAATATGGTCACGACTGTCTAGATATATGAGGGTTTTTCTACATGCCAACAGTCTCTTATGGTCAAGTACAAACCTAGTGTCTCAATCTCAAGCAAGCAAGTAAATGTAAGAAGATGGTAGATCATCAGACATACAGGGTAAAGCATCTCAAACATTACATATTCAGATGATCATGAAGCAAGTCACACAAAATGCAAAGACTAGCAAGAGTTTAAGTCATACATGATCAACCCTAGAATTTGTCAATCATGTTACAACCCTTAGGCAGATAGGAAATATAAGCTTTCAACACAAGCTAACACTTGCTTGATGGCTAAACGCCTCAAAAGAATAATTTACAATAGAGTGGGAGAGCAAAATAAAAACCACTCATTGCCAGGGTTGCGTCTAGTGTTCACCATCTGGCTGGAAGGCTGGAAGATCCTCGGGTGCTACTCCGAAATCTGGCCATACAGAACAGCTGGGTCAGACCCCAAAAAGAGCAAGTGCCACAAGGGAGGCTTCACTTAAGAACTAAAACCAGCATGTTAGATCACAAGGAATAATAATAACAAAAAAACTTAGAGTTAAGAATTTAGGGGATAAACGATAAGATAACTAAGAAACTACTCCGGTAACCAAGTTACAACTCGTAAACCAAACAAGGACCGAGGTTGTAACCCTTCACCTGAACAGAACTTAGTCTCTGACTAATTATCGATAACGTAAAGCATAAATCATAACGTGCTGAAGTAACCATGTACTGGCCTTATCTAGACAAGACTAGACTAGTCGGGACTCCATGTATCAATCACGACAAGCAATGAATACGGCTTGATACTTTAACTAACTAGGGTTATCACAAGCCTAGTCATCTATAAATACTATCACGAACTGGTCCAAATAGGACATGAAGATATGATTCATGAGGCCCATGAATACGGCTGGCACATTGGTCGCTCGAAATAGCATAACAAGGAACTCCCAATGTCCATATCTGGATCTGAATGTTGTCTTCAGGATGTCTTGCTCTTTGACCCTAATTTGATGGTATCCTGACCGCAAGTCAATCCTCGAGAATACTGCCGCTCTTCTGAGTTGATCAAATAAATCATCTATCCTTGGTAGAGGATATCTATTCTTGATTGTTACATAGTTCAAGGTATGATAATCAACACATAATTTTGACGTACCATCCTTCTTTTTCATAAGAAGTATTGGGGCTCCCCAAGGCAATCCACTAGCACGAATGAATCTCTTGGTTCTGAGTTCTTCAATCATCTTGTACAAGATCTCTAACCCTGAAGGTTCCTTTCTGTAGACTCTCTCTGACACTGGTGCCGTCCCTGGAGGCAAATCAATGGTCAACTCTATCTCTCTCTCTGGAGGCATGCCTAGAAGCTCTTCGGGAAATATATGAAGAAATTCTTCTACTACTTTGGGAAACTGAACTGCTACTGCTACTGCCATCCGCAAGACTGGTGGAGAAGGTTCTAATTCACCTCTGAAAAATAAAAACACTGTTTTGCCAGGAATACCAAAAATAATCCTGCCAATATGGTAGTCTATTCTTGTGTATTGATCCTTCAACCAATCCATTCCTAAGACCATATCATAGTCGGCCATCGAAAATTCTATCAATCTAGCGGAAAACTCTCTACCGCTAACTACGATTCGACACGAGAAAAAGACTCTATCTTCCCGCACAAGATAGTTACCAGTAAATATATTGAGCCTTACTGATAATGACTCGGGCTCTAGTCCTATCCGTGTCGTGAATCGTGCAGACATAAATAAGTGCGATGCACCCAAATCAAATAATACTGATGCTGGAAAAGAGTTGACGAGAATGGTACCTGCCACCACCTCACCTGATGCCAATTCTTCTGCCATGGTCAGAGCCATAGCCTGACCTTGTCCTCTTGGTGCTGGTCTCCTCTGCTGGTTACCTCTCTGCCTGTTCTGAATCTGAGCTTGGGCATACTGTTGAGCCTGAGGTGGCAATGGCCTCGGAGGCTGGTACTGCTGCTGCGTTGGTGTTAGACCCCTAACCGATGTACTGGTTAGGTTTGATGATAATGAACTGGCTCTATTCGGATAGGATCCTATCTTGTGATCCGGTGCCCTATAAGCCAAGCATAATCCCTGTGCTCTGCGACACTCTGATACTATATGTCCTGGCTTTCCACAATGAGTGTAGCCCATTGCGGAAGACTGCTTCTGCTTCTGTTTCTAATGCTGAGGACACATCGGGGTCGAGTGCTGAACCGATGAAACTGTTGTCGCCCTCCTAGGTGCTCCAATAGTCAAAGCCCTTGTTGTCGGGACTGGTGCTGATGACTGAGACATCTACCCATGAGACCTCTTCCGTCCTCCGCTTCCATCTACAATCCTCTGCGAAGTATATTTATGCCTCTTTGCTGCTCGCAAGACGTCATCAAATGTTTGGTGCTCAAACTGCTCCACTGATATAATGATTTCTAGGTGGAGTCCCTGCTGGAATCGCTACGCTCGGTCCAATTCGGTTGCCACTAAGGTGGGAGCAAACCGACTAAGCCTAGAAAACTCTGCCGTATATCCATCGACCGTCCTTCCCATATGCTTGAGATTAGTGAATGTCATCTACAGATCATACCGAGCTACTATATCAAAATACTTCATCTGGAACTTGTTGTTGAATACCGCCCACAAAACAGACATTGCTAATCCAACTGCTAGCATCGTCCACCAGCTGCGAGCAAAGTCCAATAACTGTAGGCACACAACGGCTACCTTCTCTTCCTTAGGAATTCTAGCTGCCTATAGGATAACTTCTATGTCCTGAAGCCAAGCATCAGCAGCAATAACATCTTCACTGTCATCAAAGAAGGAAGGGTTCAGACGCTTGAAGCTGTTGGCCGCGTTGTTTCCTGGATAACCAACTCTGCCCATAGCATCTTGTACTGTCTGGTGCAGGGCGTCGCCCCGACGATCTTGTGATGCAAGCAATTCCCTGATGAGTCCTACCAGGGTTCCATTGTCAGGCTCTGTAGGCAGGACAGGCTAAACCGGGGCCTCTGGGTTCTCAGAATACATGACTCGGGAAGCTGCTCCAGAGTGTTGGACTTCGTTCCCAGGCTGCTACCGGTTCATTGGAGGTACTCCGCCGGGCTGATCAACAGGACCAGAAACAATGCCACTGAAGAAATGACATGGGAAACAATAAGGAAGGATCAAGATAGATCGAGAATATAAGCATGTGATCAGGTCAAGATTTCAGAAAGATTGGAAGGCACAAGTAGAGATCAAAAGAAAATGCTGATTGAGACATCTATGCAGTAAAACCCCCATACATCTTGATTTACAAGACCTGCATGGGCCACAACTTAAACAGTGTCATGCCCCAGAACCAGAATACTGGAGAGCGGGGGACAGACACAGCCAGCTACGTACATTAAAGTGAATCCCACCTCGCAATACGGTCACGACTGTCTAGATATATGAGGGTTTTTCTGCATGCCAACAGTCTCTTATGGTCAAGTACAAGCCTTGTGTCTCAATCTCAAGCAAGCAAGTAAATATAAGAAGATGGTAGATCAACAGACATACAGGGTAAGGCATCCCAAATATTACATATTCAGATGATCATGAAGCAAGTCACACAAAATGCGAAGACTAGCAAGAGTTTAAGTCATACATGATCAACCCTAGGATTTGTCAATTATGTTACCACCCTTAGGCAGATAGGAAATATAAGCTTTCAATACAAGCTAACACTTGCTCGACGGCTAAACGCCTCAAAAGAATAATTTATAATAGAGTGGGAGAGCAAAATAAAAAGTACTCTTTGCCAGGGTTGCGTCTAGTGTTCACCATCTGGCTGGAAAGCTGAAAGATCCTCGGGTGCTACTCCAAAATCTGGCCATACAGAATCAGCTGAGTCAGACCCCAAAAAGAGCAAGTGCCACAAGGGAGGCTTCACTTAAAAAACTAAAACCAGCATGTTAGATCACAAGGCATAATAATGACAAAAAAAACTTGGAGTTAGGGGATAAACGATAAGATAACTAAGAAACTACTCCGATAACCAAGTTACAACTCGTAAACCAAACAAGGACCGAGGTTGTTGTTTGCCATGAAATATGAAAGAACAGAACAATTATCGGAGGACCGAACTTTTACTTCACGTTACAAACTCGTTTGTACAAAGAAAGCCTAGGGACGAAAACCTAGGTACAGCAGTCTAAGTATAATTGTTTATTTTAGATTTTGGGGGTGACGATAGAGGCTCGGGAAGGCGACGGCAGCCCTGCCTTACTCCTTGGACGATCGGTATGCAGCCTTGGCTCCTGTGAAAAGATGGTTGGCGTTGATGAAGAAATGCTTTTCTTGCTCCTCTGTTGCTCTTCTGGCTTCTCTCTCTCTGTGTGTATTCCCTCTCTGACTATGGGGAGAAGTCTCTCTGTATATACGTATTTCTCTCTGATGTTGTACATATTTACAAGGGAATAGCACCTTGTTATTTATAATAGTGGGATGTGATCATTAGGGTTGCCAATGATTAGCTCTTGGAGATGGCGGTGGCCCATAGATTGGTCAATCCAGGCCGTTCAGTTTTGATTGTGACGAATCCGAGCCATTAGGTGTAGATTACACCAAATCCCATTAGCAATTAATGCTGATTGGAATAAATCTTCCTTATAATGATCTTCTGATATCTGCTAATAAATTAGATCTATTCTTCTGCCACGTGTCCCAGATTATTGGGATTTGACCCAATCTTTAATGGCAGCAAATCTGAGAAATTAATCGGTTTAGGACACGTGTCCTAGGAGCTGCTGGGGGGATCTGGACCGCATGACGAGTGAGCCGCATATGAATTTGAGCCGCATATGGTTAAGCCCACGTGTCAGGGCTGCCTGGGCAGTGGCCCTCACTTGAGCCCTCGAACCACAGGGGAGTAATCCTTGTGGGCCGTATAGGTACATATCCGCCTGAGCCGCATGGACATGATCCTCTTGAACCGCCTGAGAAGTCCTCGCTCGAGCCGCATGAGGCTTTCTTGACCTGGGCCGCATAGGACAGATTCGCTCTGAACCGCATGAGAAGCTCTTTGCTCGAGCCGCATGAGGCTTTCTTGACCTGAGCCGCATAGGATTCATTCTGAACCGCATAAGAAGTGAGCCGCATACGAACGCCCATGTGGCAAGGCCACGTGGCATTTTTATGGCTCTCGGGGGATTTGTGTCAGAGATCTCTTTTCTCTTCCCTAGAGATTCATCATTATGGCAGAGTCATAATTACCTGCTTTTGTGTCAGGGCTGTCAACTTTTCAGAGGGGTCAGCCGTCAAAGCAATTAATGCAGCATGGGTCGGAGGGGAGCACTGTCAGGCCACGTGTCTTCTGAGCCACATGGAACGCCTCGGGCCGCATAGCTCCTTATGCCGCATGACTCCATGAGCCGCATGAGTTTTCTGAGCCGCATGGATCTTTTCTGGCCGCATGAGTCATTTTCTTCAGTATTATCCATACTTCTACAGTTGTAACCCTTCACCTTAACAGAACTTAGTCTCTGACTAATTATCGATAAGGTAAAGCATAAATCGTAACGTGCTGAAGTAACCATGTATTGGCCTTATCTAGATAAGACTAGACTAGTCGGGACTCCATGCATCAATCACGGCCAAGCAATGAATACGGCTTGATACTTTAACTAACTAGGGTTATCACAAGCCTAGTTACTAATAAGATGCATTAAGATGTCCCAACAGCCACAAGTCCTGCAGACTTAATCCAGGTTATCCAGTTGTAAGTTGAGAGAGTTATATTAGGTGACTTGGGGGTACAAAACATGACAGCGTGCTGGAAATGTGCCCTACTCGACGATAGGCTACAAGTCCTATTAAAGCGCCCAGATAATGGGATTGCCTGTAGCTGGAAAATCTCTTCATGAACTACTTGATCAACATAGTCATTATCCTAGTCAGATTCAGTACGAATCTCTGACCGTGGTAATCAGGAATCCATATCCTAGACATGATGCAAGACGAGACATGTAGCTTATACAAGTACAATCACCTACGGTGTCAAGACAAGAGTTACTTAGCAAGTCAAGATAGCCATCGCAACAACATATCAAGATTATCATGTTAGGTTACTTATCAAGATTACTTGTCAAGAGTGCGCCTCGGCGGGCCACTATCAAGTTTATTCATGTCATGTTGCTTGTCAAGAGTGCACCACGATGGGTCACTATCAAGAGTTATCATGTAAAGTCATATTGTCATGCCGTGTTCATGTTAATACACTTGTATGCTAAGAACTTACTGGTAAAGAGTGGACCACGACGGGCCACTAAAGGAGTTATCAGAGAGTGTACGTGCCATACCAAGATCGTGTTTAAAGCTCAGAGTACATGTGCAATCATGGAAAATAATATTATGGGACCAGTCAAGTAAAAAGTACAAGCAAGTCACAATTCACACTAAGGACCATGGGGACAAACATGGATAATTGCAAGAGATGGCACAAGGGGTCAATGGGGTGACATGAAGAGCATGCGTCCAGGGCTATGCGCCCAAGGCTAAATGCATCATGTAGAGCATATGCTATGGAAGGTATGCACCAAAAAGTGCATGTGCCCATGGTCTATGCGCCCAAATACATGCGCCCATATGAGTGAGACAAGGTGCATTGAAAGATAAGTCTAGAGACTATCTTTCATGGCAAGTAGGTGCATAAGGAAAACTATGCGCCTAAGCAGGGAACACAGGATGAAATTGGCCGCATATAAAGGCTATGCGCCCAGGCAGGGGAGTCCTTGGGCGCATATATAGGGCTATGCGACCAAGCAGGGAGCATGGGGCCTTGGGCGCTTGCAAATGGCTATGCTCCCAGAGGAAAGCAGCTGTGGGCACATACAAATGCTATGCGCCCAGTACTGTTCTTCTCCCCCAATCCGAGAAGATGAGTTCATGGAACCCATGAACTTCCCAAGTTCATAAATCACTCAAAACAAATTGAAATCCTGGTTTCCAAAGGTCCATTTTGAGTAAAATCAAATTCTCTACAACATGGAACAATCAAAACTTAAAAATAAAGAAGTTTGACAGATTAAAACCCAAGAAAACCAAGATTTTAAAAAAACTTAGATCTACAAGATTTAATCCACAAAAACCGAAAGTGCTAAGTACTAAAGAGTCATAAAACTAAGTAATGAAGACATTGGAACCATAAAACATGAGATCTCTCATGAAGCAAGATTACACTTGCCTAAGGTGGGTGGAGAGAATTAATGGAAGAAGAAGAAGTTAATGAAAGTAATGAGGAGAGAGAGTGGGAAGTTGATATTTATATCACCCTCTCCATCTCCAACCAAAACCAAAATAAACCAAGCCAAGCTAAACCAAGACCAAACCAAGCCATGCTAGACAAGTCAAAATATGGGTCAGGAATTCGTACACGTATACTAAAAATACGTATAACAGGAAACGGGAGTGACAGCAGGTCGTGACACATTTTTTGTGGTGGCCCATGCAGGTCAAGATTTGCATTAGTACGATGTCGCAGTAGCACAATGACTTAGTTATACTACTACGAGGCTGCGATAGAATATAGGAAGTATGGTATTAGAATGATAGGATACTCAATCATAATTAGAAATTCCTTGAGAGATTCCTGGGACGACCCCTTGAGAATCTCATTTTGAACTTCAAATTGAAATTATTTCCTCTTGTTTTGTTTACCCTTACTCCTTGTTGTTGAATTTAGTTTTGATGGATCGTTGTTGATTTTGAATTATTCTATCGAGATGAATTTTATGACCTGAATTATGGTATCTTCTGATAACATATGTTGACGATGATCACAGGAAAGGTAAAACGTCTACTTGATTATGGAACCTAGAGTTTATTGCAGCCATATTAGCCAGCGTGGCAAAAACGTAGAAACCTGACTTCAGAATCTTGGTTATGATATTTGGAATTTTTCGCAGCTATACTAGTTGGTATAGCGAGAATTCTAGATGACATGATTATAGAGGTGCATACCCCAGTTAAGGAATCTACAGTTTATCGTAGTCTTGCTTACTGGCATGGCGAGAATCCTGAGTAACATTATTTTGGACAGACCCATATGATTATCTGATCATATCTTGAGAAGGTTCTTAACTATATCATCTCTATCGTACTCTTCCGTTGTTATAAAATTGTATTCTATCATCAAATAACTTAGGAGTAGGGATATTTTTGTTCTTGTAAAGCTTATTCAAATGTAGTTCTTTTATAGTGTAATGATTTGATGACTTATGTAGTGTTTGTATCCTAGAGATGATAGTTAGCATTGGTATTAAAATAGTAACCCATTGTAGATAATTCCTCTGGTATTTATAATACCTATCGGTTTTCATATAGGATGTTAGTCTGCCTTACAACCTTTTGATGATTTTATATTTTTTATTTATTTCTAGTATGGCACCCATGACCAGAGCCTGTCCCCTGAGCGTAGCTACAGTTCCGGATACGACTAAGAGCGTGCTTCCACCTCCTATTACTCAGGAGGTAGTGACCCCTTCGGCTGACCAGAGGGTAGTGGCACCTCCTGCCATCAAGGAGGTGGTAGCAGCTATCACACTCACTTTTCAATTTCAAGGATATTTTAGTAATTGTGATTTATTTGAATTTTTATGATTTTTATTTAAATTTTTATCTATTTATTAATTAGATTGATTTCAGTGTGATTTGATTGGTTGTAAACTGGTGACTTGGTAGTATAAGTAGTTTGACCTTAGTCAACCTTCACTAGAAGTCTAATAATGCAATTAAAATTCACATTTTGGTTTTTAAAAATTATTTAGATTTAATCTCTATTTTTGGAGTGGTTAAAATGATTTTTAAGTCATTTTTTGCATTAATCCTTTTTAAGCCTTTTCGACATGGGCCTTCTTGCAACTTGAGAGTGCTTGGCCTATGTGTAAACCCTAACCCTAATACCCCCTCCTATGGCCGGCCACAGTAGCCCCCTTCTTTTCACTTTTGTGAGAAAGCACGTAACCTCCAAGTGAAACCCCTTTTTTTCACCTTCTCCAAACCCTAACTTTCGTATCCGGAGTCTGTTTCACTTCATATGAATTCTGTTGTGCTCGTAGGGAAGAGGATAACTTGCTGGAGTATTGCTAGCAAGGAGTTGGAGGCATTTGCTTGGGGAACATTGGCCTACAAAGCGTTCGAGGACTTACTTTCATTGGGTTTCAGACACCCAATAGGTAAAACTCGTTCTACCTTTGTTCTTCTGAATTTTTCTTCGTTATTGCATCCATATAGGTACCCTTGACACGTCCCTGAAGTTTGGTTGGGTTTTGACTTCGTTTGATAGCGGTATCGGACACGTATCGGTCTCACGTTGCACGTGTTCGACAAAATGCCACATAGAATTGAAAAGTCCTAATTTTCGATTCTGTTTTCACGAAATCCTTCCTTATAAAATTTGTAACAACTTTCGTGAACACGGATCGAAAATCGATACGATTTCGACATTCGAACGGACACGGACACGCGTGCACGAGATGCCATGCACAGTCCTGTGCACGCCCTGCAGTCTGTGCTGTAGAAGCATGGAAAATATCATAATAATGGTCCATGCAGCTCCGGATACGAAGTCCATGCGGCTCATATGGGAGCTGTCTTATACGGTTCAAAGGAAGACTCTCAGTCTCATGCGGCTCGAGAGTGTATGCGGATCAGCAGGAATATGCGGCTTGATCGATGCCACGTGTCCCCTGGTGATCCTTTCCTACAGCTGGCCCTTTGAATAGTAGCCTCATTTAATGCTCTGACACGATTTGATGACTGTGGCGGCTCTGGCATAAAGTGTTATAATGGCTCTGCCATAATGACAGACTCTTCGGGAAAAGAAGAAGATCTCTGACCCGATCCGTCAGAAATCCTATGTTGCCACGTGGCAACATCTCATGCGGCTTAAATAGAGAACGGCTCCATGCGGCTCACTGAGAAGTCACTCTATATGACTAGCAGAAATCAGCCATATGCGGCCCACTGAGAGCTCAGTCCCTGCGGATCAATACAACGCTAGCTCATGCGGCTCGCAAAGACTATGCATATGCGGCTCATTGAGAGTTCGTTCCCTGCGGCTCGATGAAGCATTGTCCTAAGTGGCTCACAAAGAGTATCTCCCTGCGGTTCAAGTGTTGCCCATCCTATACGGCTCTGGCAGGACCCACAATCAAAACACATGGCATCGGATCAATCAAGGATTTAACCGAATCCCAACAAGAATATTTGACATCATCGTCATAATTACTAAGATCAGGGCATATCATTTATTATCAAGCTAATGGGACACGTGGCGAGCAATCAGACATTGGCATAATCAATCATGAAGATTTAAAGCAATTAGCATTAATTGCTCACAAGATACGGTGCTATCCGCATTAATGGCCTAAATTTATTGTAATCAGGATCAAGGGTTCAGATAGATTGAAGGAGCGCCGACATTCCAAACAAATGATCATTAGCAAACCCTAATGATCACGCCCCACTCCTATAAATAGCCAGCATCATTTCCTTGCAAAAAACCCCGGGCAACTGGAGAATAAAAAAAAAGAGGGAGATAGATATACAGAGAGAGTTCCCCTCTTTTCGATAACCACAGAGAGAGAGAAGCCAGGAGAGCAATACGAGGAGAGCAAGAAGAGAATTCCTTCGTCCACGCCAAGCAGATCTTCTCCGAGCCAAGACTGCATACCGATCGTCCAAGGAGTAAGGCAGGGCTGCCGTCGCCTTTCCGAGCCTCTATCGTCACCCCCAGAATCTAAAATAAACAATTGTACTTAGACTGCTGTATCTAGGTTTTCGTCCCTAGGCTTTCTTTGTACAAGCGAGTTTGTATTGTGAGTCTAAGTTCAGTCCTCCCATAAAACTGTTCTGTACTTTTACAATCAATGGCAAATACGATGGCGACTCTGCTGGGGACTAACTTCTCCACGGCTGAGGAGTTGGTGACGCAATCGGATGCAGCCAAACTTGGCTCCACACAACAGAAGATGGTCGTCCGCTTCGACCAACAGGCGTTCGAAGAGATGCTCTCTGAAGGCAGTGCTGGCCCGATCCAGAAGCGCACCCGCACCACGAAGGCTCGCAAAGAGTGGAGGCCAAAATCATTTGCTCCTCCTCAAGTCTTCGATAAGATACCCTCTGTTGCTCAAAACGACGAGAAGGACTCTCTTGCGGCCCCACTTCAGACCGTAGACAACTTTGCTGTCCCCAAGTCCGACAGAAGAAAATACTATGATGCTGGACTTGCAGGGGCAAAGAGGAACTCCACGCGATCCGAGCCGCAGAAGGCTATTAGCCACAGAGAGAAAGCCCATACGGCTACATCCGCCAACCGTATGAAGAAAACTCATGCGGCCACATCTGTCAGCCGTATGACTTATGCGGCTACAGTTGCCAACCGCATGGATGAGACTCATGCGGCTATCAAAGTCAATCGTTTGCAGAAAACCCATGCAGCCACAGATGCCAACCGCATGCGGCCAGCCTGCACGGTCGTGACTCCTAGCCGCACAAGAACTCAGCCGATGACAGAAGACAACCGCATGCAGACAGCCTGCACGGTTTCCAATCCCAGCCGCATGACATCCGCTCCATGCTCCTCTCGATCAGTTTTCGACCGTCTCTCGTACGGTCCGAACCCTGATGATTCTCCAGGCTCTGTGGTATTCAACTTGGATTCTTCTTATTATGCACCCACAGGTGCTAAGAAGAAGAAGTCCAGGGCAGTGCGGGCTCATCAAGCCCAGACAGCTGCCCCAACCTCTGATTATTGGGGCATCCCGCTGATTGTCACGCGGGCCTCTGATGGGAAGTTGTATCGAACCGCTCAAGTCCAGTCCCCAGCGGCAAACAGATAAAGTGGTTTCTCTGACCTGCGTGAGGCTGTCCCCCACAAACGCAAGGAAAGAGAAGGGGCCTCGGCATGCAAAGAGTCCTCACATGGACATCATTGCACCCAGATCATCGTCAACTGCTGCTGCAACAACACGGCAGTGACGGAAGATCGGTCGTCCATCTTCAAAAGATTACAGCACCCGAGCTCGGAGGACGAAGCACCTCCTATTGCCTCCTGCAATTCCGCGCAGAAAGTCCCCGCCGAGGGGAAAGGGAAGAAGACAAGCATCTCCAGCCCAAAAATATCAACCACTACAGCTAAGAAATTGTCGGCTAAACGGTTGCCCTCCACCGTAGTATACCAACACACCCGTTCGAAGACAAAATCTGCCGCAATGGGAGATTCATCGTCCGCACCGATGAGGGTCGAGGGAGCTGGGGGTAGCACTCCTCCGAACATCCACAACAATTCGATGTTTCAAGGAGACGAGCCCGGAGAAACAACTCTCCCATCAGGTGCAACAGATGCTGATGTCCCCGAGGACATCCGTGACTTTCAAGATGAAGTAAGCTCTGAAGCTGGGGGTACTGTTCCTTCTGAATCCGAACTCGAAGAGAATATTCTCACCTACCCCGATGATTTCTCGATGCATGGGTACGATTCGGAGGGCGCACCCTCCACCGTCCCTTCCGTCACTCCTCACGTAAGGACGGTATTCATGACAGACAACAATCAAGGTGGCTCCAATGATCGCCAACGCATCGACACTTTGGAGGCCATACTGCACGCCTTGGTCAAGTCTGTAGACGATATCAAAGCGGCGCTTCCTACTCTGCAGGGAGTGACACCTGGCCAGACAAGTACGGGTCCCCCAATTAACGTAGATTCAAATTCGGCGGCACCGAACCCGGGCAATAATCCTCCCGAAGTAACGGCTCCGACTGCGACAGATGAGACCCGAAAAGTAAGGAGAGAAGTTCAAGAGCTTTGAGCCATGTTCCACGCCCGAGAAAACTCTCAAGACTTCAGAATACGGCAACCATATCCTGCTGAATGGAGGGATGTTCCATTCCCACCAAGATATAAGCCGTTCAATATCAACCCCTATGATGGCAAGACCTCAGCAAGTCGGTATATCACTTACTTCGAGGTCACCACTGACCATCTGCCCCATGATGACGCTATCCTCACGCGGTTATTCATCGGGGCATTGGAAGGAGTCGCCTTCGACTGGTACCGCAACCTGCCGGACAATTGCATCCACTCCTTCGCTGGCTTCAAACGCTTGTTCTTGGAGAGGTTCTACGAGGTAGGCAGGACGTCACAATGTCTACCCTCATGGACGTCATCCAAGGAGAGAAAGAGCTGACGGGGAATTACATTGAGCAGTTTCGTCAAACCGTAATGAAGTTACCGTCTGGCAATCCGGATTCTTCCCTGATTAAAATTTGTCAAAAGAGACTACTCCCAATAATTAGTCTCTGGATGGGCGAAAGTCAATTCAAGGACTGGAAGGCTTTTATCATCAGTGCTACAAGTGCCGAGGAACGATTAAGGAAGGCTTGCCAACTAGGGTTGCATATCTCGGATGGAGAGAACAAGGGCAAGTGTCCCAGCACCAATACCGACAATGGGGGTAGCCCCTCCAACAATCGGGACAACAGAGGCAAGTAGGCTATGGTGGCCGACGCGGCCCAAAATCCCGAGTCACAACCAGCAGACAAACAATGGCCTCAAATCGCTTACTCTTTTGAAGACGGCCACGTCAAGCCTATCTTGGACATGCTCATACAAGGAGATAGAATTCAGCTCCCTCCACCAAGACCGGAGCCTCGGCCGGCTGACCTAGAGAACCCAAAGTTCTGCCATTACCACTGCTATGTCCACCATGCTACACACGACTGCTACCAACTGAAACGATACATCCAAAACCTTATCGATTCGAACGCTCTAGCCATCGATTTCGAGGAGGTAACCGTAGCAGCCAACATGGTGTCTGCACAATTCGGCAGTTTCCCTCTAACAGAGACTCAAGATGGTGTTATACCCATCCCTCTAGCAATGATAGAAATTGCTAATCTTCTGCCTGCTCGAGATCAAGCTGCCAATCTTGTACCTCTTACTACATCGCGAGGAGAAATTATGTGGGTCCATCCGGACTTGGTCCACGAGGTGACTCAGCCCACAACGAAGAAGAGAAGCAGAAAAGTCAGATCCTGCCGTACCGTCTCGGCAAATGAAGAAGAAGTCACGGCCGTTGTTACTCGATCTGGAACACAATCTCAGCCCATGGTAGAGAACCCGACTGATGATCATCCGCCCACTTCTACTGATACTCCGGGACCGGCTCAGCCTTCGACGACCGATAAACCTAAGCCGAATGAGACTCTCTTCGACAAATCCCTCCGAAAGGAGACACCTCAGGGGCTGGAGAGGCCCTACAACTTTGACATCTTGGCACAATTGGCCAATACACCAGCCAAATTGTCCTTATATGAACTCCTAAGGCTCTCAAAGGATGTCCGCATAGCTTTGAGCGATGCACTCCAAAACGCCGATGCGTACTTGGCTCAGGTCAACCTCACGGTAGATAACCAACCTGCAGATCCCCAAGATAGTGCGTGTACGGGAGCGATGCCCAATATCGTCTTCTCTTCGCAGGATATGCTCATCAAAACTAACCTGCACGATCGCCCGTTATACTACACTGGATACATTGGCGACGTAAAGGTGGACCGAATGCATATTGACCCTGGGTCTTCCATAAGCATCATTCCAAAGGGTCTGCTACATCATCTTCGCATTCCGATGCATCGCCTTACGCCTACAAGCACCGCCATTAGCGGTTTCAATTCGGGCAGGAGCTACCCAATCGGGAAGATTCGTCTGAAATGCCAGATTGGCGATCTCCAATCAGAAGTCACCTGCTACGTCATAGACGCCGATACTTCTTACAACATCCTTTTGGAGCGGCCTTGGATACACGATTACATGATCGTGCCTTCCACGCTGCACCAATGTTTCAAATATGTCGATAAGCATGGCTTCGTAAGGACGGAGTTTGCTGATATCGATCCCTTCAAGGGGGTCGAATCTTATTACTCAGACTCCTGTCTGTATGAAAAATCGAAGAAGCACCTGGTCGAAGAAGATGTGCAAGCTCATACCAAGACGGCCACAGGATCAGAAGAACCTCTGACGATCTACCTCCAGGCTCGCAAACCAGGCAATTTTGCACCCCTTACGGCCACTCTGCGTAAGGATGCAATCAGCCTCTCGGCACAGGAAGAGCAATTGAGAATTCGGCTGCCAAGGTCCGGCCAGGTGTCGAGACCCACAATGGGGCTACTTACCATCAGACTGCCAAGAGTCGCTCAACCCCAAACGGAGAAATTCAATCCCTCCGATAGGCCACTGACAATACGCCTTCCCAAGAAAGGTCATCATCCCGATACAAGGTCTGACACTTCTGGCGAACCAGCCACTCCTCGCTCCACATCGAGTGCCAGACTGGGGGTTGCTAGTCTACCGACAACCCCACGCTCCGCTCCGTCAGTTGAACCTCTGAAGATCAAGCTGACTAGGACGCCCTCTCAATCTTCATTCACACAGGGGGTAGCCGAAGAGGAACCAGAGCTAGCCAAGTATGTGGCTGCCCACACTGATGTTCCCTCCGCAGATGATGTAATCCCTCTAGAAAAGATACCTTACTTCATCAATAAAGGGTTATCTTTGAACTACACCGAGCTCAATAAGCTATGTACAATGTATGCTATGGAACACGGTATAGGCACTCACCTACACACACAGGTGACAAATGTGTACACCGTTATCCAACTTACTCCAGTAGAAGACGCTTACCGAATAATCGAGGGAGGGGACCACCCAATCATCTTCGGCCGGACAAACAACCCGCATCCCCTCGCCATGGAAGAAGTCGACCTCGGGTCAGATGCTGGAAGACTGCCTCTGTATCTCTATAGCCCTCAATCCAAATATCTCATGCAGAAACAGGGGTATGATCTAGAGACGACGCCAGGATTGAACTACGGCACTGGACGACGATTACCTTTGAAGTCGCCAGCCCCGGCGGGCAAACCACGGAACTACTATAACAAAACTCGATGCGGTTTAGGGTATATAACGCCTACTACGACCCCTGAAAGCTCAGACGAAGAATGTGACTGGCAGTCACATTCAACCGGATCACCAACTTCCGACTCGGATACCAGCATCGGAGATGTATTCAGACAAGTCATGTCAGTCAACATGGCATTCACCAACGCTTACGAGGAAGACGAAGACATCCCCGAAATCCTCGAGCTTGAGCCATGGGCCCAACAATTGGACGCACAATAGAAAAAGCAGTTCGAACTGAGAGAACCTCCTACTGAAGATGAGGTCGTACAGGTCGATCTCGGCAGCAAATCTTCTCCAAAACCAATTTTCATCAGTAAGAGCCTAACTGACAAAGAACGGGAGTCGCTGCTAGAACTTGTCAGAGAGTACATTGATGTGTTCGCTTGGAGCTATGAAGACATGCCGGGGTTAAATCCTGACATCGCTCTCCACAAACTCAATATACGGCCGGATGCAAAGCCAGTCAAGCAGCAACAGCGACGCTTTCGCCCGGGCATCATGGATGCGATCGAAGCCGAGGTCAACAAACTGATAGCCAGCGGCTTCATTCGTGAAGAGCAACATCCAGACTGGGTCGCCAACATAGTACCCATCCTCAAGAAGAATGGAAAGATTCGAATCTGCATCGACTTCCGCAACCTGAATGAGGCATGCCCCAAAGATGAATTCCCCCTCCCCATCACAGACATCATGATCGATAACACATGCGGCTTTGAACGTATGTCATTCATGGATGGGTTCTCGGGGTACAATCAAATCAAGATGTCTCCCGATGACGAAAAGCACACATCGTTTTGAACACCAATTGGCACGTACTGCTACACAGTCATGCCATTCGGTCTAAAGAATGCAGGCGCTACATATCAGCGAGCCATGAGTATCATTTTCAGAGAACATTTATGCAAGACGGTGGAATGCTATGTCGATGACATCGCCGTCAAGAGTCGCCGTAAGGAAGACCATCTTCAGGACCTGAGGACGGTATTCGATTTGATGCGAACCCACAATCTGAAGATGAACCCTACGAAATCGTTCTTGGGCGTATCCAGCGGGAAGTTCTTGGGCTTCATCATCACTGCACAGGATATCCATGTAGACCCCGAAAAAACAAAGGCGATCATGGAGATGGCTCCCCCGAAAAATCTCCGCGAACTTAGAGGCCTCCAAGGAAGGCTAGCTTACATCAGGAGGTTCATTTCTAACCTCTCCTGGCGCTGCCGACCATTCACACACCTCATGAAGAAAGGAGTCTCATTCGTATGGGACGAGGAATGCCAGCGTGCTTTCGACAGCATCAAGGAATACTTATCAAATCCTCCAATTTTGGTGGCCCCGGTCCCTGGAAAACCATTCCTGCTCTACGTACGAGCAATGGAACACTCCTTTGGTGCCCTGCTGGCACAAAACAATGACGCAGGCCACGAACAGGCCATATATTACCTCAGCCGAATGATGATTGGTCCCGAGCACCGATACACCACTGTAGAGAAGGAATGCCTCGCCTTGGTGTTCGCCATTCAGAAAATGCGACACTATGTCACCGGACAAACGATACATGTGATCTCCCGAGTCAACCCTCTCCGAGTCCTCATGACTAAACCAGGGGCACTCAGTTCTCGCCTCGCTACATGGGCAATATTGTTGTCCCCCTATCATATGATCTTCGTCCCGCAGAAGGCTGTCAAGGGTCAAGCCCTGGCAGA
This sequence comes from Iris pallida, assembly GCA_029216955.1. Classification (NCBI taxonomy): domain Eukaryota; kingdom Viridiplantae; phylum Streptophyta; class Magnoliopsida; order Asparagales; family Iridaceae; genus Iris; species Iris pallida. The sequence continues at coordinate 3,907,369 of JANAVB010007596.1, forward strand.
CTTCTTGGCAGCCCACCCAGGATCGGTGTCATCCAAATATATGAAGAGATCCCAGATGAGGTCGCCGATTCGAATACAGCCACCCACGATAACATATGGCGGATGTTCTTCGATGGCGCTTTAAGAACCGGACCCAAGGGAAACATTGTCGTTGGGGTCGGAGTGGTATTGATTTCTCCTACTGGGCTGGTGATCAATCGCGCCTACTTCCTCACAGAACCCTGCTCTAACAATGTGGTCGAGTATAACGCTCTGGTCATTGGCCTCCAACTTGCAAGAGAACTGAAGGTAGAATACCTTGAAGCATACGGCGATTCCCAACTAATCGTCAATCAGATCCGGGGCTCGTACAAAGTCCGCCACGAAGACATGATCCCTTATCACCAAATAGCGATTAACATCATCTCATCATTCGAGGGGTTCTTCATCGAACATGTCCCTAGACTTTGAAACATCAAAGCTGATGCCCTAGCTGGTCTTGTCGCTTCCCTAGCAGTTCCAAACTATGATCGCCAATCAGTGGATGTGATAGGCCACGAACTGGTCTGTCCCAAGAATAATATGCAATTCGTGGCAAGTTATTCCGCCCAGACAATTGACGATGCCCCAGACTGGAGAAAACCATTTATCGACTTCGTCGTCTACGACATCCTCCCTGAGAACCCAAAGGAAGCTACTTCTATCAGACGGCGTTCTCTCAGGTTCTTCTACGATACAAAGACGAAGATGCTGTATCGCCGCTCCTATGACGGATTATTACTCCGGTGCCTGTCGAACGCAGAAGCCAAAGAAGCCGTACGAGAAGCTTATGACGGTGTCTGCAGGGTCCATCAGCCCGGTCCAAAACTACAAGATCGCCTTTGCCGAATGGGCTACTACTGGCCCACGATGGTGGCAGATGCGATAGACTATGCCTGAAAATGTAAAGCTTGCCAAGTCCACGCAGACTTTATTTACCAACCATCGGAGTTTCTACATCCGACAGTGGCATCCTGGCCATTCGAAGTATGGGGAATGGATATCATTGGCCCAATCACCCCACCTTCCTCCCGAGGACATCGCTTCATACTTGCTATCACTGATTACTTCTCCAAATGGGCGGAAGCTGTCCCACTCGCAGAAGTTAAGACTCCAAACGTGATCAGCTTCCTTAAGCATCACGTAATGTACCGCTTTGGATTACCCCGAAGGATCATCCATGACAATGGTCCACAGTTTGCAAGCCACGCATTCTATCGATTCTGCGATAAGCACCGCATTCAGAATGTCGCTTCGACACTATACAACCCGGCAGCAAACGGGTTAGCAGAGGCATTCAACAAAACGATCATCAAACTCCTCAAGAAGTTTGTCTCCTCCAACAAACGTGACTGGAACGAAAAGCTCGGCGAATGCTTATGGGCTTATCGTACCACAGTTCGAACAGCCACCGGGAATACACCATTCTCCCTGGTGTACGGGAGTGAGGCGGTCCTCCCATTGGAGACTCAAATCCCCTCACTCCGCGTTGCCCTCACCTATCAATTGACAACGGATGATAACTACCGACGTCGACTACAACAGTTGGAGGCCTTAGATGAAAAATGCCTCCTAGCTCAGCAAAGGATCGAGCTATACCAAGCACGCATCTCAGGAGCCTTCAACAAGAAGGTTAAAATCAGAACATTCCAAGTTGGCGATCTTGTGCTGGCAGTCCGGAGGCCAATGGTCATGACTCACAAGACCGCCGGCAAGTTCCAGCCAAAATGGGAAGGTCCATTTGTCATCGAGGTCGTGTTCTCCAACGGTGCCTACCGCCTTGCCAAGCAGAACGGAGACTTGCTCATGTTGCCCGTCAACGGCAAGTTCCTGAAGAAATACTATGTTTAAACATCATTCTCCAGATCACTGAGTCATGTACCCTTTTAGTACCACTGAACTCTCATCCACCCTATTTCAAATCATCGAGTCATGTACCCTTTAGTACCACTGAACCCACAACATTTCAGATTATCGAGCCATGCACCCGCTGGTGCCGCTGAACTCTCACTCCCTCAATATTCTAAATTACCAAGTTATGTACCGGTTGGTGCCTCTGAACTTACATCCCGGTCACTCCTTCAGATAGTAAATCACGTATGATTGTACCTCTGAACTTTCTTCCTGGAAGAGATCCTCCCTCATGATCCACTACCCGCACTCCCAGTGCACAAAAAGGGTAGTCGATCCACCAATTTCCGAAACGACCATGTCATCATTACCTCTGAGTCGTCTTCACTTCCACCAAAAATAAACCGCCCTCTCGCATAGAACTTCCACGTTCTCCTACCTCTGAGTCGTTCAATGTACCCACTTTTCATTGAGCCCACTCCTGTCATGTCCTCATTACCTCTGAATGGGAAGGCTCCATCGAAGAAATCATCATATTTGCCATGTCCACATTACCTCTGAGCAAGTATGCCGGCCCTCTTTCAACCTATTATTTGTACCCACAACCGGAGTACGACAAGGATGATAGGTCCACAAATGTCCTCTGTTGACCATAAATGTCCTCTGTTGACCACAAATGTCCTCTGTTGACCACAAATGTCCTCTGTTGACCACAAATATCCGCTATTTACTACAAATAGCTTCTGTGAAGTCTCCCCTGCCATGTTCTCATTACCTCTAAGCAGGAAGATTTTACGGTAAAACCTTCACGTTTGCCATGTCATCATAACCTCTGAGCAAATGTGACTGGTTTCCTTTCATCCCATTATCCGTATCCTGGACCAGGGTACGCCAAGGATAATGGGTCCACAAATATCCCCTGCGAAGCTTCTTAGCATAAATCCACCATCTTACCATGCCCCGGGAGCCCAGCTGCTCTACGGCATTCCTTCCCCCAACACTAAGAACACCCATGACCACTTTGCCATGGCTGCTCCAAACATCCAAACTTGTTATCCGTACCTAAAGCCAAGGTACACCTAGGGTAACAGGTCCACAAATAATCCTCCAGCAAGTCCGGTTCCGTAAACACCGCAAGTACAAGAAAGAAAAGATGAGTTAAAACATGCTCATTTATTCAAAAATCAAAGGGTTACATCAGCGGGGATCACATCCCTTACAAAAATTAAAAGAAAAAAGAAAAAAAAGAAGACAGAGGACGGATCACTGCTCTGGAGCACATAACGCCATGAGACGGTCCTTTATCAAGGCAATCGACCGCTCAAGCCTCTGTTTGGCTCGACGCTCCGCCTCCTGGTTCAGCATCGCCGCATCCTCCAGATGAGCATGGGCTTGCCAGTTGTCCTCAAACTTCTTAAAGGCCCGCTCCAGGTTGACAGAAGATCGGAAAATCCTCTCGGCCTCCCGAGCGATCGACTCCTGTTCTGCATGAGCAGCCTCCCGCTCTGACTCTAAGAAGGCCAACTCCTTCTGGAGTGCGAGAATTCGCTCCTTCGTGTCAGCTATTCCATGAGAGACAGATTCTTCCCGGGTCCTACAAGCCTGACTCCGACGACCCAGTCGGTCATAGGAGACGGAGAGCTTGTCAAGGTCCCCCTGCACAGCCAGCCCAGCAGTTTCTCGAGCAAGCTTGATCCTGTCCCGAGCAGCAACCAGGAAGCCCCGCTCTCGTTCGATCGTAGCAGGCAAGCCAGCCTGCCGTACTGCCAGCAGTTGGGTCACAAGCTGGTCAGCCTCTGTCAGCTTAGGCTCCAGGAACGCGGCTAACCCCACCCCGCCAGGAAGACCCTTCAGAGTATCGATTTGACACCGAGCGCCCTGCAAAGACAGAGAAAAAGGGATCCTCCGTTCCACGGCAGCATTTACACCCCTCCCTAAGTGACGATAGAAGCTGTCAACCACATCCTGCGTCACCTCGTTCAGAGCCTCCGAGGAAGACGGTGTCAACGGGAGTGTGGCTGGCAGCGCGAAAGAAGACGCGACAGAATCTGCCGCTCCCGCTATAAGAGAAACCAACTCTGTACGGAAGGACACTTGAACATCGGCCAATTCCTCTTCAGCGGCCCGCAGAATTTGGATGCTCGGCAGAGTCGAGAAGTCGATCTCCGGAGCCGTATAAGCAGCCGAAGACGAGGCCGGGGCCAGCACCAACTCCATCCCCATCTGCCCAGAGCTGGCAGGATGTCCCTCAACATGCGATGACGAAGGAGAGGAAATACTCCTTTCGCCCAGATCACGGTAGACCGGGCCTTCCCCGAAAACATCCGCGGCGGGAGGTAAAGGGTCAGGACCTGCAGGGCCAAGGCAACCATAAATCGACTTGACCCGAAGGATATGTTGATAGAGCAAATAAGCCCCCTCGGTGGTCAATATGTGGCTCAGCTTACCAGTGGAGGGGTGTGGAGGCTGGGGTTCGCCTACAGCCATCACAACCTCTTCACCAACATCCTCCGAGTCGGGAATATTAGACTCATCCGCCCTTGCATCCTCAGGAGGAGATGCACCGAGAATGGCGTCGTCTTGCTGAAGTTCAGCAATCTCGAAGTCGGGCCCAAGTAAACTTTCGTCACCCCGGGCTGGGGCCTCAGCGGCTTGGGAATCCTCGACCGCCGCTGAGAGAGCCCCCGCAGAGAGAACCGCAGCACACATGTCGCTAATCAAAGCAGCAAGGGCCGGATTAACTACTGGGGCAGTAGATGGTTCAAGAGAGCCTGGTTCGTCAGACACCTATAAAGAAAAATGATCAAGTCATATCTTCAAGAGGAAAGAAAACCGCAACAAAGATATAATTCCGACTTAGTCTTACCTCCGGAGTAGCGTCTGTACATTCACCCTTCTCAGTGATAAGTGACCCACGAGACCTAACAACGGCTCTCTTCACGGAAAAGGTCGCTCCACTGTCAGAAGACTCGGGTCTGACCCGTTTACGTGAGGGACCAGACACGGCTGAAGGTTGTTCTTCTCTCACTACTCCCTCTTGCGTAGTAAGCAACAGATCTTTCGCCGGGTCGTCGGGTGTGGGAAGCGGTTGATCCGTTACTTCTTCACCCCCACCAGAGAGGGAGCCTTCACTGTCATTATCATCCTCATCCTCAGCCGACTCGGAAGATTTTGATTCAGGGAGGGGAACCTGGAGCGCCAGTTGCTTTCTAGCCTTAGCCCCTTTGGGCTTCTCCTCTAAGCCGGTACCCACGATGAAACTGGTACTCGGATCAAAGTTAACAGGAGGCTTGTTCGCCATAACGTGATACAAAGTAGCCACGTATAAAATTTCCTTCGGCGCCTTAGCATCGGGAACCGAGAAGCTGACCCGAGTATGATAAGCGTCATAATAATTCCACGTTCGGATGCCGTCAAGAACGCTTCCTTCAAAACCCAAACAAGGGTTGGGACAATCAAGGAACAACTGGCTATAACCAAACTGGCGGGAAAACCTGCTAGGTAGGTAAGGTTCCAAGTACACATTATCTCGGTTGCGATAAGCCAGATGCGCAGGGCGGATATTGCACAACCAAGCAAGCATATCCGGAGACAGAAAATGAGAAGGTCCAGTACCATCAAGGTGTACTTTCCTCACTTCCTCATCAGAAAAAGGAGGAACAGACACAAAGAGATCACACCCATCCACTCTTGCCAGCGTCCTCCGATAAGCTGGCATAGTGTTGTATTCCCAAGACCGGTTATGGCATTTGAAGAGGAAAGCATCTTCGGCTGTAGCATCTTTCGCTATCCCAGGTCCCAGCAAAGACTTGTAGTGCATCGCCAACCACCCCATCAGGTAGTGGAAGGGCAGTTCTATGCGCTCAAAATCCAAAGTCTTCTTGCGAGCGATGACCTTGGACGAGAATATTCGCAGACCACGGTGTATGCTGCACACCATAGCAGGAAGGAGGGCCAGCCTAACTCCGAATACTAGTTTAACGGCAGGGAGGATGAAATGACGACCAATCCTCTCGATAGAACCCGCTCCTCCCGAGACTACGCAGTTTCGTAGCCATATCATTAAAAATCCAGCCAAAAGTGCCTTCTCCGACATCTGTATGGTCCCGTAGTAAAATAACTAAGAGAGTCAGCTTGACTCCCGAATATATCGCTCTTGGATCGCGACTTCTTGACACTTGACATCAGATCCCTTACCTCTGCATGCGTTCGAGGGGCTCGGGGAGTAACTTCGCCAGAAGGATCAACTCTAAAAAGATAATTAATCTAGGATGTGGTATGGGGAGCGGTCCCCTCGGAGCTATCCGTCATTTTTATAGCCATCTGATGACAAGCACTATGGTGGCACAACAACTCCCGATACACCGCAACAGAACCCGGGAGTTGCCTGTCCAAGGCCTCAAACTCCTCATTAGATGGGGTATACACCTCGAAAGGCTCATTCCCCCATGGAAGTTTAGAGACAGTATACATCTCGTGAAGAGCAAGCCCCAGCTCCCCTACTGGTGCAAAGAACGTCCCCGTTCGCCGGCCATACATCTCCAAGAGTGCTACGAACAGTGGTTTATTAATGGGAAGCCCGTGACAAGTACCCCGAATGGCATGGTAAAGCCCCACCTCCTGCAAGAATGTTCCATAGGTCTGCAAAACCCAAGTAGTCAACTGGGCCCACGTAGAGGTGGGGTTTATCCAGTTCGGTAGTGCCAGCCTACCAACAGGATAAGACTTCTTGCGAACAAGCTGATTCAGGAAAGTATCAACTTGAGTAAGTGTGAAGTTGGGACCATATACATTCATGAAAGAGCCCGGGGCCAGACCCATCATATACCGAAGGACGGAATCCTTAACCGCATACGCTGACCGCATATTCGGATTATAATGGATGTTGCCCATCAATATCCCTGATTGAGTGGGAGTTAAGTTACACACCATCTTCCGGTCCAGCAATACCATATTGAACCATGACAAAGGATAATGACATTCCATGAGAGGAATATGGATTGCCACCTCATCCAAAGAAAAATCCCAGTTCTCAGAAATCTCTAAAACTCGAGGATTCTTGATGATTAAAGCATCACCGAAAAGGAACAAAGGCTTCAGGTATTTTCCATCCAGCTTCCCAGTATTCATCATGGAACGGAGGTAATGGAGGGTCTGATCCTCAATGGCCTTCAACCTCTCCGAAGGCTCATTAGTAGGGAATTGATTCAACACATGTTTAATTAAGTCGTCAAGACGCACGCCTAGGACGAATTGATTCGAACCCACTATAAGCTCCCCAGCAGGATTTACGGGCAGATTCACTGGAGAAAGACGAAAGAAACAAGGTTAGGAGATAGTCAAAAAACAGAAGCATTGGAAAGATCATCTGAGTCTATGCGGCTCGGGTCGTCACCGCCTCATGCGGCTCAGCATTAGATACGCCCCTGCGGTTCGGTGCATCATATCCTCATGCGGCTCCGCGTTAGCCAAGTCCATACGACTCAAATTCAGACGAGCTTATGGACCCATGCAGTTTCGGTTAAGCACGCCTACGAAGCCAGACTCATGCGAGCGGATGCGGATACAAGAAAGCAGTTTATACGGTTCAAAAAAGTGAACAAGCTCATGCAGCCCCATGGGGTGAAGGGCTTATGCGGTTACATCAATAAGCCCCGTACATGCGGCTTGTGCATAAAGTATGCAGCAGAGCCATGGCAACAATTAGGGTTTTCAGACCACCCTTACCAGCGATAGGCGGATGAATGTCGGGATGGATAGAACGCACAGCAGCCGGCGGAGGAGTGACCACGTTCATCGCTGCGGTCGTCGTAGAAGCAACCGCCTTACCCTTCGCGGCTTTTGACGCAGTAGCCTTCTTGGGAGCCATTGTCGATCGTTGAAGGAAAAAGACGAAGAGCAAAGTCGGCAACAGAGAATTCGAGCAAAGAGAGAAGGTAAAGAAATCCCCAACACACTAAAGACTCCTATTTATAGGCAAAAGAGGCCCATAAAAACAAAAAGACATCTCGGATTACGCGCCGCCTCAAGAGATAAAGGCAAAACGCTTCGGTCAAGGCAAAACCGACCCTTGGGATCCTCCTCCAAAAGACGGCATTAATTAAAAAAACGAATCAAGGGCATTTAATGAAGATTTGCAAACGTGATCAAGACACGTGGCAAAGAGCCTATGCGGACAGATGAATCTATGCGGCTGGGACACTTATGCGGCATGAACGGGACCATGCTTCTTATTCAAAGTGTTTCAATTTTGCAAATTGAAAACTTTGAAGGGGGTCCTGTAGAAGCATAGAAAATATCAGAATAATGGTCCATGCGTCCGGATACGAAGCCCATGCGGCTCATATGGGAGCTGTCTTATACGGTTCAAAGGAAGACTCTCAGTCTCATGCGGCTCGAGAGTGTATGCAGATCAGCAGGAATATGCGGCTTGATCGATGCCACGTATCCCCTTGTGATCCTTCCCTACAGCTGGCCCTTTGAATAGTGGCCTCATTTAATGCTCTGACACGATTTGACGACTGTGGCGGCTCTGGCATAAAGTGTTATAATGGCTCTGCCATAATGGCAGACTCTTCAGGAAAAGAAGAAGATCTCTGACCCGATCCGTCAGAAATCCTAGGTTGCCACGTGGCAACATCTCATGCGGCTTAAATAGAGAACAACTCCATGTGGCTCACTGAGAAGTCACTCTATATGACTAGCAAAAATTAGCCATATGCGGCCCACTGAGAGCTCAGTCCCTGCGGATCAATACAACACTAGCTCATACGGCTCGCAAAGACTATACATATGCGGCTCATTGAGAGTTCGTTCCCTGCGGCTCGATAAAGCATTGTCCTATACGGCTCACGAAGAGTATCTCCCTGCGGTTCAAGTGTTGCCCATCCTATGCGGCTCTGGCAGGATCCACAATCAAAATACGTGGCATCGGATCAATCAAGGATTTAACCGAATCCTAACAAGAATATTTGACATCATCGTCATAATTACTAAGATCAGGGTATATCATTTATTATCAAGCTAATAGGACACGTGGCGAGCAATCAGACATTGGCATAATCAATTATGAAGATTTAAAGCAATTAGCATTAATTGCTCACAAGATACGGTGCTATCCGTATTAATGGCCTAGATTTATTGTAATCAGGATCAAGGGTTCAGATAGATTGAAGGAGCACCGACATTCCAAAAATGATCATTAGCAAACCCTAATGATCATGCCCCACTCCTATAAATAGCCAGCATCATTCCCTTGCAAAAACCCTCGGGCAACTGGAGAATAATAAAAAAAAGAGACAGATATACAGAGAGAGTTCCCCTCTTTTCGATAACCACAGAGAGAGAGAAGCCAGGAGAGCAATACGAGGAGAGCAAGAAGAGCATTCCTTCGTCCATGCCAAGCAGATCTTCTCCGAGCCAAGACTGCTTACCGATCATCCAAGGAGTAAGGCAGGGCTGCCGTCGCCTTCCCGAGCCTCTATCATCACCCCCCAGAATCTAAAATAAATAATTGTACTTAGACTGTTGTACCTAAGTTTTCGTCCCTAGGCTTTCTTTGTACAAGCGAGTTTGTATTGTGAGTCTAAGTTCAGTCCTCCCATAAAACTGTTCTGTACTTTTACAATCAATGGCAAATACGTACGTCATAACTCGACAGACAGAGCTCCGTCTTGCGTGACATTTTACGACCATGTAGGGGAAACCTCTACCTACATGCCCGTAAAATTTCATGATGTTTCGTCGAGCGAGCGCGGAGAAATCGCGCGTGCACTGGTCGACTGAACTGTGCACTCGGGCTGAAATTTACCGCTGACACGGCCTTCGTACGCAAACACGCCGCATCGGGGACCCATACCAGGAGTTGGAACACGTAGCCCTATACCTAGACTACCCAGGGACTCGATCCTGAGTCGTGTCATGGCCCGACACGCGAGCCACGAGCGACGAACCGCATGCACGAGCATGCACGCACGCACACGCGCGCAGGCCACGCGCTGTTACGTGAGCTGCTGTGTCGCATCGCTGCAACTTCGTGTCATGTCGAACTGTCCTAGACCTACCTCGTGACCCTACCTATCCGTGTACGCGAGCACGAGGCTTCTCGTTGCGCATGTGACGCGCAATCGAGCGAGAACACCCTCTTCGACACGCGAAATCGGTTTTCCGATAGGCATTATCTGGACACGACACGGACACGATTTTGACTCCAGAAGTACCCGAGAACGTACCTCGTGTCGAGACCGACCTATTTGCCAAGTTTTGTGGGTTAATTCTGAGTATTTTGTATTTTGAGTCTTTTTATGAAAAATTGGATTTTTATTGAATTAGAAATTTGGGATTTATGTGATATTTCGATTTCTGAGAATTTTGATGATAATTTCTGAGTATTTGGTCCTTGGAAACTGTTTGGGACTTGTGGGAATCAACTCTCGGTGTTGATTCATATTTTCTACATAGTTTTAGGCATATATTGTATTTTACCTATTAATGTATATAGATATATATTTATGTATATATATAGATATAATTCTTTAAATGCTTAACTTCGAAAATGTGTTTATGTGAGGGTCGAGGCTCTGATTTTCGACCTGGGAGCTTGCTCCAAGATCGAAATCGACCTTTGTTGGTTTTATTCTTGGTATATACTTATATTTCCATATAAGCCTATATGTATGTATATATATATATATATATATATATATATATATATATATATATATATATGTATATTATATAGGTATTTTACTATTGACTGTAATATCTTATACATAGATTACTCTTATAGTCTCATATTATTCTGTTGCTCAAATTTAGACCCTCTACCAGTAGCCCCAACATCATTGTTCACTCACAAACCATGTTTCCTTTCCTAATTTATATATATGTATATATATGTTTGTGTATGTATATATATATATGTATCTATATTAATTGTGATGAATGTATAAATATAGGTAATGTAATAAATTCTTGTGATATGACTATAGGAAGTGTTTGGACAGATTAGGCTCGTCGTTAGGAGCCTAGTTCGGTCGAATTTGCCAACAAGTTGACCAAGTTGACAAAAGTCAACTTTGGGTCAATCTTGATCCAAATCGACTCAAACGAACTCCGAATGACCTACAATTTTGTGTATGACCTAGAAATTAGTAAACAGACTAGTTGACCAATGTTTGACCAGGTTTGACCAGCGTTGACCAGGTTTGACCAGAGGTGACCAAGGGTTGACTTTAGAAGCATGTAGTCTTACATTGTAGTTCTTTGATATTTCAGACTTGGTTGTGACATGTGTATACTTTAAATAGGTTTATATTGCCCCAATTTAGCTACACTTCATCATCAGCAGTTCGGTTTGTCAGGCGAGTACATTCTCTGATCTTTTCATACTTGTTTGGTTATGTTCTCTTGTTATAGACTAGTATACTTGATGCTGACACGATGTTCACATAGATTAGTACCCTATGAATCTTTTCCTGCGATGTTATTCCTTCGGATACATCGAGTATACCATGTTCATGTACTTTATCGTGTCCATCATGTACTCCATATATTCATATTTATCCATGTACAATCATATATTATTCATGTACACTTATGACCATATGGGCTCCATATATATAAGTAGTTGTTATCCATGTGCAATAACATATCATGCCTTGATCCTTGTGTATTGATTGGGGGCAGGGAGAGTGTAGTTGGTTATGTGATTATTATCCCCAGTAGGTATCCATGTGCAACTCCATAGTTTATCCATGTGCAACCCAACTTGTTTATATAACCAATTTATGCTGTAAATCACATAGATAGTTACATTTCTCTATTTATCATAGTCATATCTAGTCTTGATATTCTATCTCTTGTTGATTTTCTTTACAGCAGTTCACGTATAATTTTCTATAGCTTGCTTTATATGTCCAATCATGATATAAATTGTTGTGAGAGATATGTGCTCGTTCCGTCCTGATTGGGCATGTTAAAAATTTTATAGGTGATGATGAAGAGTTATGCCCTACTTATTATGGCATTGGCTTAGATGACACTAGTGACGTGGACCCTCAGGAGGATCCAGCAGTCGCTGAGGACTTGCCCATAGTCTAGCTGAGACTTAGCATCTTATTGTCTTTTTCTTTGAGACATTATGAGTTGTACTTGAGTTTTGTTCTGATGGTTTACACCTAGACTTTTATTTATATCTGTGACTCTCTTGAGATTTATTCTTCTATTCCATCTTAGTTGTTGTGATTGGGTTACTTATTATTTCATTCTCCATTCGGAGCATATTCTAGACTGTGTTAGATATTGTGACCCAAGATATCGTTCTACCGTCGATACTGCGGCGTAGGCTGGGCGTACTTCACTTCTCGTGCCCTTTCACTGGGTGCGGGTCGTGAAACGTTTTTAGTGGTGGCCCATGCAGGTCCCCAATCACAACTAGTGTAATTTCGTAGTGGTACTCGAACTAGAGTATCATTACAGCCTGCAGTAGGATATAGGATATAAGTTAAGGTACTCAATCACATTAGAAAAACTCTTATCTAATTATTGCTGTTAATTGTCTTCTTTTGAAAACAACTGTCCTCCTTTGATGATTCGTTTTTTTCAGTAATTGATTCCTGCTTGATCTGTCTTCAGGATGGTGGAGACACGATCCGTTGAGACTTGTATATGTATATACATATATATATGTATATATATATATATATATATATATATATATATATATATATATATAATATATATATATATATATATATATATATATATATTAAATATATATATATATATATATATATAAAAATATATATATATATATATATATTAAAATATATATATATATATATATATATATATATATATATATATATATTTTAATATATATATATATATATATTTTAATATATATATATATATATATATATATATATATATATATATATATATATATATATTTTTAATATATATATATATATATATTTAATATATATATATATATATATATATATATATATATATATATATATATATTTAATATATATATATTAATATGACAGTGTGTATATATATATATATATGTATGTCTTCAAGATAGTTATGGAGACACGATTTCATCTCTCCGGTCCATGCAGGACCAGATTCGCATTAGTACGATGTCGTGGTAGTACGACAATTTAGTTGTACTACTACGAGCCTGCTATAGAATATAGGAAGTAAGGTGTTAGAATAAGTGGATACTCAATCACTGTTAGGATTCCTTGAGAGATTCCTGGGACGACCCTTGAGAATCTTATTTTAACTTCGATCTGAAATCTTTTTCCTAATTTGATTCACCCATTACTCATTTGATTCACTCATTGCTTCTTGTTATTGAATTTGATTTTGATGGATTCATTGTTGAATTTTGAACCTTGTTGATTAGTTGTTAACTTTGAGTTTGTATTTAAATATATTTATATTTATATTTATTTTATTTTGGAATTTAGGGTATAACCTGATAACATACTTGATAAGGACAGTGAGAAAGGAAAATGTCTACTTTATTGTGGGGTTAGAATTTATCCAGTCATAATGGCTAGCAAGACAAGAACATAGAGCCTAATTTTGGTATACTTATTCTAGTTATGGAATTTAGATTTTCTTGCAGCCATACCGGTTGGCGAGGTAAGAATTCTAAGTAACATGATTATAGGGTGTATACCTTAGTTACAGACTCTATTGTTTATTGCAGCTATGCTTACTGGCGTGGCGAAATTCTAGCAACATGATTTCAGGAAGACATATATGGTTATCAGATTATATCTCAAAATTCATTCATTCCTTTAAACAGATGAGCAAGAACAGGTTTTATCATTATTTCTTTCTTACCGTTATTTTTTGTATTCCCATTTTTCCTTATCTTAGTCAACTCTATCCCAATTACATCAATCACCATCTCATGTCTAATTCTGTCATCTATACTTTGAACCTTTGAATTTCCATACCTTTTTACCTTGGAAAGGTCGAGGAAGTGATGTAAATCATCTAGCTCGAAAAGGACGTAATTTGTTATCATATGATAATCTAGGTAGGGATATAAAAAGTTGGTCTTTGATATAGAATTTTGAGATAGGGATGTCGTAAAAAGTGAGAATGAAATCAAGAGATTTATATTATCAATCTAGGAATGATCACACCTAAAGAAATATTTGGATGTAGATAATAGATGCATTTCTTAACTGACGAGGATGTTTGCCATGAAATATAAAAGAGCAGAACAGTTTATGGGAGGACTGGACTTTACTTCACGTTACAAACTCGCTTGTACAAAGAAAGCCTAGGAACGAAAACCTAGGTACAGCAGTCTAAGTACAATTGTTTGTTTTAGATTCTGGGGGGTGACGATAGAGGCTCGGGAAAGCGACGGCCGCTCTGCCTTACTCCTTAGACGATCGGTATGCAGCCTTGGCTCTTGTGATGAGATGCTTGGCGTTGACGAAGAAACGCTCTTCTTGCTCTCCCTCTATTACTCTTCTGGCTTCTCTCTCTCTGGATTGATCTCTCAGTATTTTCTCTCTAATTATCGGGAGAGCCTCTCTGTCTTTCTTCGCAAGGGAATGGCACCTTGCTTATTTATAAGGATGGGGGCATCATTAGGGTTTGGATGATTGCCCATTCTCAAAGTGGCGGCAGCCTGATGTTTAATCAATCTGGACAATTAGTCTTAAGCGTGAAGGATCTGGGCCATAAATGTGGATAGTATTGAATCCTGTGAGTGATTAATGCTGATTGCTTTAAATCTTCATGATTGGTTGTGTCAAGCTTGGATCTCTCACCACGTGTCCCATTGGCTTGATCATGAATGATATGACATGATCTCATTAATTATGAGGATAGCATTAAATATGGTTATTAGGATCTGGTAAATCTCTGATTGATTTAATACCATGCGTCCCATAATCACCCTGCTACCAGCTGCAAGTTATGGGGGCAATTGAATCACTGCCATGTGTCTTAATGGTGGGCCCTGCCAAAGCCGCATGATATCTATGAACCGCATGAGACAACGTCTCAGTGAGCCACATAGGTATAGTACTTGCGAGCCGCATGGGATGGTTTCTTGGTGAGCCGCAGGAAGATGATTTCTGCCAGCCGCATGAAGCTGTTCTTCAATTGAGTCGCATGGGAGTAGCCACGTGGCAATCTCGGATCGTGTCAGAGATTTTCTCCTGTTCCCGAAGAGTCTGTCATTATGACAGGACCATCATGGCACTTTATGTCAAAGCCGTCAGCTGTCAAATCATGGCAGAGCATTAAATAAGGCTATTACTTGATGGCCAGCTGTGTGAAGGGATCCCACGGGGATACGTGGTGTTGGTCGAGCCGCATATTTCTGTTGGTCGTTAGTGAGCCGCATGTACTTCCGAGCCGCATGAGGCTGGGAGACTCTTTGAACCGCATGGGACTGCCCCTATAGAGCCGCATGGATTCTCCTGCCCCGAGCCGCATGAAACTGAGAGTCTCTCTGAACCACATGAGACTGCCCCTGTTATGAGCCGCATGGGGTTCTCCTGCTCCGAACCGCATAGACCATCATTCTGATATTTTCCATGCTTCTATAGAACCCCTTCAAAGTTTCAATTTGCAAAATTGAAATACTTTGAATAAGAAGCATGGCTTTTGCTAACCGCATAGATGTTTCAGCCGCATAGATTTGTCTGGCCGCATGAGCTGTTTGGCCGCATAGACTTTTTGCCACGTGTCCCAACCACGTGTGCAAATCTTCTTCATTCAAATGCCCTTGATTCATTTTTTCAATTAACGTCGCCTTTTGGGGGAGGATCCCAAGGGTCAGTTTTGCTTTGACCGAAGCGTTTTGCCTTTATTCTTTTAGGCGGCGTGTGGATCGAGTCGTTTGTTGATTTACGAGCCTCCTTGCCTATAAATAGGAGTAATTTATTCTTTGAGGATTTCTTTACCTTCTCTCTTTGCTCGAACTCCTTGTTGTCGACTTCCTCTTTGTCTTTTCCCATCAACGATCGGCAATGGCTCCCAAGAAGACTACCGCTGCTACGGGCAAGAAGGCTGCGTCGTCGTCTACGGCAGCGAATGACAAGAAGGCCGCATCTTCATCGACTGCGACGGTGAACGTGGCGGCTCCTCCGCCGGCTGACGTGCCTGTTTTTTACCCCAACGTTCACCCGCCTATTACTGGTAGGACCATCAACATGAACTGTCATGGCTACGCCACATATCTTATGCGCGAGCCTGTATTTCCAAGTGTGCTGCATGTCCGATTCATGTTCGAGCCGCATGGGATATGACCCAGGCCTGAGCCGCATAAAAGTTGTTGTTTGCAGCCGCATAATTACTTCACCATCAGGGCCGCATAAGCTCATCTGGACTGGACCGCATGAGCTCTTTCATGCTGAGCCGCATAAGCCTATTTCGAACTGAACCGCATAAGATCATTTGAACTAGACCGCATAAGCTCATCCGTACCGAACCGCATAAGCCCATTTCAAGCCGAACCACATAAGCTTATTCGAACTGAACCGTATGAGCTCATCCGAACTGAACCGCATACGCTCATTTTGAACCGAACTGCATAAGCTCATTCGAACTGAACCACATGAGCTCTTTCAAACTGAGCCGCATAAGGCTATGCTGAACTAAGCCGCATAAGCATCGAGTAGTTGTGTTTCGGCTATCTTTTTGACCTTATTTCTTTTGTCTTTCTTCAGTGAATCTGCCAGTAAATCCTGCGGGGGAACTTCTGGTTGGCTCGAATCAGTTTGCCATGGATGTGCGACGGGACGATTTAGTTCGTCAAGTGTCAGAGCAGCTCCTGGTTAATGAGACTTTGGAGCGACTAAACGCTATCAGGGTTCAATCTTTCTAATTCCTTAGTGACATAATGAGCTCCGGGAAGCCTAATGGGAAGCATCTGAGGCCGATCTTCCTCTTTGGGGATGCGTTGATCATAGAAAACTCCCGAGTGCTGGATGTTTTCGAGAGTTGGGATTTTAATCTGGACGGGATGCCGATTCACATCCCAATTATGAAGCGTCATTTCCCTTTTGTGTGGTTCAACATGATCGTTTTGGACAGACAGATGCCAGACCCCCTCACTCCAACCAGACCGGGGATGTTTGCGGGTAAGATCCGTTATAATAAAACTACTGGGTCAATACGCGCGATCAAGGATTTAGCCAGTCGATCCGTGATGGGGTTAGCTCCAGGTACCTTCATCAACACACCCGGTCCTAACTTCTCATTTTCTCAGGCTGATACCTTCCTGAGCCAGCTTGCTCGAAAAGGGTCCTACCCTGTTGGCAGATTGGCACTGGTGGGCTGGCTACACCCCATTCCCCCGTGGGCTAACCTGACCTCATGGGTTCTGCAGAAATATGGGATATTTTTGCAAGAAGTCAATCTTTATGATGCTATCCGGGGTACCAGCCACGGATTACCCATTAATAGGCCGTTGTTCATGGCCCTTGTGGAGATGTATAACCATCGGACAGGAACTTTCTTCACCCCTATAGGGGAGTTGGGGCTCGCTCTCCATGAGATGTATGCTGTCTCCAAGCTTCCCTGGGGAGATAAGCCTTTCGAAGCGTATACTCCAACGAACGAGGAGTTCCAGGATCTAGATCGACGATTCCTAAGCTTCGTTGCTGTGTACCAAGAACTGTTGTGTCATCATAGCACCTGTCACCGAACGGCTATCCAGAAAAATGATAGCTCGGAAGGGGACACTCCCCATACCAACTCTTGGGTCTCATATCTTTTCAAATTCAGTACTGCTGGCCGAGTTACTTCCCAAGATCGTCAAACTCCTAGGGAAGTAGAAGACTTGGTGTCGACTGCTAGGAGGTCGAAGTCTAAGGGTGACAAATTTGGGAGCCAGATTGACTCCTTTAACTATTTTTATTATAGTACTCGACGGCTGTCAGAGAAGGCACTCTTGGCAGGGTTTTTAATGGTATGGCTGCGCAATTGTGTGGTCTCAGGAGGGGCAGGTGCTATTGAGAGGATCGGCCGTCACTTCATTCTTTCCGCCGTGAAGTTGGCCTCTGGGGTCAGGCTGGCTCTTCTTCCCGCTATGTCGTACAGCATTCAGCATGGTCTCGGCACCTTCTCGTCCAAGGTCATCGCTCGTGACATGGCGATGGACTTTGAACGTATAGAGCTGCCTTATCATTACTTGCTGGGATGGCTGTTGTTGCATTATCAGTCTTTGATGAGGCCTGGGACGGGAGATGGCGTTACGGACGATGACGCTTTTCTTTTCAGATATCACCATCAGCCTTGAAAATATAGTACCATGTCGACATGTCGAAGGATGCTGGTGAGGGTGGACGGATATGATTTCTTTGTGTCCGTTCCCCGTTTTACCGACCAGGAAGTGAGGAGTGTTCGTGTCGATGGCATTGGACCTCCTCATTTCTTACCTGAGAAGATGCATTTCTGGCTGCATAACATTCGCCCGGTGTATTTTGTTTATCGCAATCGCAACACTGTGTACTTGGAGCCCTTCTTGTCCAGTAGGTTTGCCCGTCAATTTGGGTACAGTTAACTATTCCTTGGGCGTCCCAGTTCCTGCCTGGGATTTGAGGGTAGCATTCTTGATGGTATTAGGGCATGGAGCTGCTATGACACTTGTCATACTCGAACTAGCTTCTCAGTTCCTACAGCAAACGTGATAAGGGAAATCTTGCATATGGCGGCCTTATATCATGTTACGGCAAATCAGCCTCCTCTCGATTTTGACCCGAGGACTAGCTTCATCGTGGGCACTCGTCTGGCGGAGAAGGCTACGGTGTCGAGGGCAAAGAAGAAAGGGGCGAATAGAGTTTCTACGCCCGATTCCGAGTCCTTTGACACAATTGAGGAAGACAACGAGCGGGACGACGAGGACTCTCTCTTCTGGTGGCGAAGCAGCGGCGGGTCAGCCGTCCATCATGGCAGATGAGATGATGACGGATCAACTGTCGGTCGTATTAGATGAGGCGGTAGATCAGTTGCCACCTGTATCGGAGGTGGTGCGGGTAGAACTACCGCTTGCCATGCCTGGTCCCTCGCGTAAGCGAGGCAGGCATGAGTCTACTGGCGGAGGAGTAGCCTTTTCCGTGAAGAGAGCTGCGGTCGGACCTCGTAGGCTACTTATTACGAAGAGGAGTGAGGATGATGACAATGTCCCGGAGGTAAGCCTATTTCGGAGCCGTCTCCTTGTTGTGGTTTTCTCTTTTTTTTCTTGGAGATATGACCACCATTTTTTTTGTAGGCGTCTGACGAACCAGGCTCTCCTGAACCGTCTGCTGCCCCTGGAGTTGATCCGGCCCTTGCTGCTTTGATTAGCGACATGTGTGCCGCGGTCCTTTCTGCAGTGGCTCTCTCAGCGGCGGCTGGGGGCTCCCAGGTTGCTGAGGCCTCGGTCCGGGGTGACGAAGGTTTCCTCGGGCCTGTCTCCGAGATCGCTGAACTTCAGCAAGGCGATGCCGATCTCGTTGCATCTCCTCCCGAGGGTGCAGGTGCGGAGGAGTCTATTATACCTGACTCGGAGACTGTTGGTGAAGAGACTGCGGTGGTTGTAGGCGAACCTCAGCCTCCACACTCTTTCGCTGGTAAGATAAGCCAAATATTGACTAGCGAGGGGGCTTATTTGCTCTATCAACATATCCTCCAGGTCAAATCGATTCATGGTTGTCTTGGCCCTACAGGTCCTGACCCTTTGCCTCCCACAGCGGATGTTCTTAGGAAAGGCTCGGCCTGTCGTGATCTGGAGGAAAGGAGCGTTTCCTCTACTTTACCGACTCATGCCGAGGGGTCTCCTGCCAGCTCCGGACAGATGGGAATAGAGCTGGCGATGGTCTCCGTCTCATCCTCTGCTGCTTATACGGCTTCGGAGACTGACTTCTCGCCCCTGCCGAGCATCCAAGTTTTGCGGGCTGCTGAGGAGGAATTGGTTGCTGTTCAGGCGTCCTTCCGTACAGAGTTTGCTTCCTTCGTGGCAGGGGCGGCCGATTCTGTTGCGTCCTCTTCAGTGTTGCCAGCTACACTTCCGTTGACGTCGGCTTCTTCGGAGGCTCTGGACGAGGTATCGCAGGATGTGGTTGACAGCTTCTATCGCCACTTAAAGAGGGGCATAGATGCTGCCATAGAACGGGGGATCCCTTTTACTCTGTCCCTGCGGTGCGCCCGGGGTCAGATTGAAACTTTGAAGGCTCTTCCTGGCGGGGCGGGGTTGGCTGCGCTCTTGGAGCCTAAGTTGGCAGAGGCTGATCAGCTCGTAACCCAATTGCTGATGGTACGGCTGGCTAACTTGCCTACTGCGATTGAACGGGAGCGGGGCTTCCTTATTGCTGCTCGGGATAGGATAAAGCTCGCTCGAGATACTGCTAGGCCAGTTGTGAAGGGGGACCTTGACAAGCTTTCTGCTTCGTATGACAGGCTGGGTCGTCGAAGTCAAGCTTGTAGGACTCGGGAAGAGGCTGCTTCTCGTGGAATAGCTGACATGAAGGAGCAGATTCTCGCACTTCAGCAGGAGCTGGCCTTCCTAGAATCATAGCTGAAGGCTGCTGATGCGGAACAGGAGTCGATTGTTCGGGAGGCCGAGATGGTTTCCCGATCTTCTGTTAACCTGGAGCGGGCCTTTAAAAAATTCGAGGATAACTGGCAAGCCCATGCTCAATTGGAGGACGAGGCGGTGCTGACCTAAGAGGCGGAGCGTCGAGCTACACAGAGGTTTGAGCGGTCGGTTGCCTTGCTGACGGACCGTCTCAGGGCATTATGTGCCCCGGAGCAGTGATCAGCTTTCTCTTTTTCTTTTGCTATTTTTTTTTCGTCTTTTTGTTTTGACTTTGTAAGGGATGTGATCCTAAATGATGTAGCACTTTAAATTTTGAATGAATGAGCATGTTTCAACTCATCTTCTCTTTCTTGTACTTGCGGTGTTTGTGGAATTGGACCTGCTGCGGGATTATTTGTGGACCTGTTACCTCGAGCGTGCCTTGGTTTTAGGTACGAGTAACAAGTTTTGGAGAGGAATACCTAGAACAACTTTGCGATAAGACAGCTATAGAAGTTCTTGGTGTTCGAGAGAATTCCAGGAAGCAACTGGGCTCCCAGGCATGATGGGGAAGGGATGGATGTGTACTGGAAACCCAGTACAGCATCTGTGGTCGACTGAGGACGTTTGTGGTCATCGGAAGACGTTTGTGGACCTATTATCTTTGGGCGTACTCAGGTCGTGGGTACAGATAATAAGTGGAGGGAGGACCATCATACTTACTCAGAGGTAGTGAGGACATGGCAAGTATGGGGATTTCTTTACCGTAAGATCTTCCTGTTCAGAGGTAGTGAGGACATGGCAGGAGTGGACTCAACGGAGGATATGTGTGGTCAACAGAGGACATTTGTGGGCCTATTACCCTTGGCGTATCCTGGTTCAGGGTACAGGTAATAAGACGAGAGAGGACCGACATACTTACTCAGAGGTAATGAGGACATGGTAAGTACGGAGGTTTTACCGTGGAGTCTTCCTACTCAGAGGTAATGAGGACATGGCAAGAGCGAACTCAGCAGGGATATTTGTGGACCTATTATCCTTGGCATACTCCGGTTGTGGGTACAGATAATAAGTTGAAAGAGGAATCATCATACTTACTCAGAGGTAATGAGGACATGGCAAGCATGAAGGTTTCTTCGACGGAGCCTTCCTACTCAGAGGTAATGAGGACATGGCAGGAGTGGACTCAATGAAGGAGGGTACATAGAACAACTCAGAGGTAATGAGGACATAGAAGTTCTATGTAAAGGGGTGGTTTGTTTTTGGCGGAAGTGAAACGACTCAGAGGTAATGAGGACATGGCCGTTTTGGAAATTTGTGGATCGATTACCCTTTTTGTGCACTGGGAGTGCCGGTAGTGGATCATGAGGGAGGATCTCTTCCAGAAAGAAAGTTCAGAGGTATAATCATACGTGAATTACTATCTGAAAGAGTGACCGGAATGTGAGTTCAGAGGCACCAGCGGGTACATAACTCGGTAATTTAGAATATTAAGAAAGCGTGAGTTCAGCAGCACCAGCGGGTACATGACTCGATAATTTGGAATATTGTGGATGTGAGTTCAGCGGTTCCAGCGGGTACATGACTCGATGATCTGGAGAGAATGTCGTTTAGACATAATATTTCTTCAGGAACTTGCCGTTGACGGGCAACATGAGCAAGTCTCCGTTTTGTTTTGCGAGGCGATAAGCACCGTTGGAGAATACTGCCTCAATGATAAATGGGCCTTCCCACTTTGGCTAGAATTTGCCGGCGGTCTTGTGAGTCATGACCATCGGCCTCCGGACTGCCAGAACGAGATCGCCCACTTGGAATGTTCTGATTTTGACCTTCTTGTTGAAGGCTCCAGAGATGCGTACTTGGTATAGCTCAATTCATTGCTGAGCCAAGAGGCACTTTTCATCTAGTACCTCTAATTCCTGTAGCCAGCGATAGTGGTTTTCGTCTGTCGTTAATTGATGTGTGAGTGCGACGCGTAGTGAGGGGATCTGAGTCCCCAATGGGAGGACTGCCTCACTTCCGTACACCAGGGAGAATGGTTTATTCCCGGTGGCTGTTCGAATTATGGTACGATAAGCCCATAAGCATTCGTCGAGCTTTTCGTTCCAGTCGCGTTTGTTGGAGGAGACAAACTTCTTGAGGAGTTTGATGATTGTTTTGTTGAATGCCTCTGCCAACCCATTCGCTGCCGGGTTGTACGGTGTCGAAGCGACATTCTGAATACGGTGCTTATCGCAAAACCGATAGAATGTGTGGCTTGCAAACTGCCGACCATTATCATGGATGATCCTTCGGGGCAGTCCAAAGCGGTAGATGACGTGATGCATAAGGAAGCTGATCACGTTTGAAGTCTTGACTTCTGCGAGTGGGACAGCTTTCGCCCATTTGGAGAAGTAATCATTGATCGCAAGTATGAAGCGATGTCCTCGAGAGGAAGGTGGGGTGATTGGACCAATGATATCCATTCCCCATGCTTCGAATGGCCAGGACGCCACTGTCGGATGTAGAAATTTGGATGGTTGGTGAATGAAGTCCGCGTGGACTTGGCAGGCTTTGCATTTTCTAGCATAATCTATCGCATCTGCCACCATCGTAGGCCAATAGTAGCCCATTCGTCGAAGACAGTCTTATAATTTAGGACCGGGCTGGTGGGCCCCGCAGACACCGTCATGAGCTTCTCGTACGGCTTCTTTCGCTTCTGCGTTTGACAAGCACCGAAGCAACAACCCGTCATAGGATCGTCGATACAGCATTTTCGTCTCTATATCGTAGAAGAATCTGAGAGAACGCCGTCTGATGGAGGTGGCTTCCTTTGGATTCTCTGGGAGGATGTCGTAGACGACGAAGTCGATGAATGGCTGTCTCCAGTCTGGTGCTTCGTCGACCGCCAGGACGGAATAGCTTGCCACGACTTGAACGTTGTTCTTGGGGCAGACCAATTCGTGGCCTATCACATCAACCGAATGATGAGTGTGGTTTGGCACTGCTAAGGAAGCGGCAAGGCCCGCTAAGACATCGGCTTCGATATTTTGGAGTCTGGGGACGTGCTCGATAAAGAATCCCTCAAATGATGAGATGATGTTGATCGCTATTTGGTGGTAGGGAATCATGTCTTCATGGCGGACTTCGTATGACCCTCGAATCTGATTGACGATTAACTGTGAGTCGCCGTATGCTTCAAGATACTCTACCCCCAGCTCTCTTGCAAGTTGGAGTCCGATGACTAAAGCGTTGTACTCAGCCACATGTTAAAGCAGGGTTCCGTGAAAGAGTAGGCACGATTGGTTACCAGCCTGGTAGGAGAAATCAACACCACTCCGACTCCCATGACGATGTTTCCCTTGGGTCCAGTTCTTGAAGCACCGTCGAAGAACATCCGCCATATGTTATCGTGAGTGGTTGTATTCGAGTCGGCGACCTCATCTGGGATCTCTTCATATATTCTGGATGACTCCGATCCTGGGTGGGCTGCCAAGAAGTCTGCCCAGGCTTGACCTTTGACAGCCTTCTGTGGGACGAAGATCATATGATAGGGGGACAGCAGTATTGCCCATGTAGCGAGGCGAGAGCTGAGTGGCCCTGGTTTAGTCATGAGGACTCTGAGAGGGTTGACTCGTGAGATCACATATATGGTTTGTCCTGTGACATAGTGCCACGTCTTTTGAATAGCGAACACCAAGGTGAGACATTCCTTCTCTACCGCGGTGTATCGGTGCTCTGGCCCAATCATCATTCGGTTGAGGTAGTATATGGCTTGTTCATGGCCTGTCTCATCGTTTTGTGCCAATAGAGCACCAAGGGAGTGTTCTATTGCTCGTACGTAGAGTAGGAATGGTTTTCCGGCAACCGGGGCCACCAGGACTGGAGGGTTAGACAAATATTCTTTGATGCTGTCGAAGGCGCGCTGGCATTCTTCATCCCATACGAATGAGATGCCTTTCTTCATGAGATGAGTGAATGGTCGACATCGCCCGGAGAGGTTGGAAATGAACCTCCTGATGTAAGATAGCCTCCCTTGAAGGCCTCTGAGTTCGCGAAGATTTCTCGGGGGACCCATCTCCATGATTGCTTTCGTCTTCTCAGGGTCTACATGGATACCTTGTGCAGTGATGATGAAGCCCAAGAACTTCTCGTTGGATACGCCCAGAAAGGACTTCGTAGGGTTCATTTTCAAACTGTGCGCTCGCATTAGGTCGAATACCGTCCTTAGATCCTGCAGATGGTCTCCCTTGCAGCGACTCTTAACGGCTATATCGTCAATATAGCACTCCACTGTCTTACGTAAGTGGTCTCTGAAGATGACGCTCATGGCTCTTTGATATGTGGCACCCGCATTCTTCAAACCGAAAGGCATGACTGTGTAGTAGTACATGCCAATTGGTGTTCGGAATGATGTATGCTTTTCGTCGTCAGTAGACATTTTGATTTGGTTGTACCCCGAGAAGCCATCCATGAACGACATACGTTCGAAGCCGCAGGTATTATCGATCATGATGTCTGTGATAGGAAGGGGGAATTCATCTTTGGGGCACGCCTCATTTAGATTGCGGAAGTCGATGTAGATTCGAATCTTCCCATTCTTCTTGATGATGGGTACTATATTGGCTACCCAATCGGGATGTCGCTCCTCACGAATGAAGCCGCTGGCTATCAGTTTGTTGACTTCGGCTTCGATCGCGTCCATGATGCCTGGGCGGAAGCGTCGCTGTTGTTGTTTGACTGGCTTCGCATCCGGCCGAATGTTGAGTTTGTGAAGAGCAATGTCGGGATTTAACCCTGGCATGTCTTTATAGCTCCAGGCGAACACATCAATGTATTCTCTGATAAGTTCTAGCAGTGACTCCCGCTCTTCGTCTGCTAGGCTTTTACTGACGAAAATTGATTTTGGAGAAGATTCGCTGTCGACGTCAACCTGTATGACTTCATCTTCAGTAGGAGGTTCTCTCAGTTCAAACCTTTTTTCCCATTGTACATCCAATTGCTGGGCCTACGGCTCTAGCTCGAGGATCTCGAGGATGTTTTCGTCTCCTACGTAAGCGTCAGCGAATGCCATGTTGACTGACAAGACTTGTCTGAACACGTCTCCGATGCTAGTATCCGAGTCAGAAGTTGGTGACCCGGTTGAATGTCACTGCCAGTCGCATTCTTCATCTGAACTCTCAGGGGTCGTAGTAGGCGTTACATACCCTAACCCGCATCGAGTTTTGCTATAGTAGTCCCGTGGTTTGCCCGCCGGGACTGGGGGCTTCAAAGGTAATCGTCGCCCAGTGCCGTAGTTCAAACCTGGCATCGTCTCCAGATCATACCCCTGTTTCTGCATGAGATATTTAGATTGGGGGCTATAAAGATATAGAGGTAGTCTTCCGGCATCTGACCCGAGGTCGGCTTTCTCTATGGTGAAGGGATGCGGGTCGTCCTTCCGGCCGAAGATGATTGGATGGTCCCCTCCCTCGATTATTTGGTAAGTATCTTCTACTGGAGTAAGCTAGATCGCGGTGTACATATTTGTCACCAGTGTGTGTAGGTGAGTGCCTATACCGTATTCCATAGCATATATTGTACATAGCTTATTGAGCTCGGTGTAGTTCAAAGATAACCCTTTATTGATGAAGTAAGGTATCTTTTCTAGGGGGATTACATCATCAGCAAAGGGAATATCAGTGTGGGCAGCCACATACTTGGCTAGCTCCGGTTCTTCTTCGGCTACCCCCTGTGTAAATGAAGACTGAGAGGACGACCTGGGTAGCTTGATCGTCAGAGGTTCAACTAATGGAGCAGAGCGTGGAGTTGTTGGCAGACTAGCGACCCCCAGTTTGGCATTTGATGTGGAGCGAGGAGTGGCTGGTTCGCTAGAAGTGTCAGATCTTGTATCGGGGTGACGACCCTTCTTGGGAATGCGTATCGTCAGTGGCCTATCGGAGGGATTGAGCTTCTCCGTTTGGGGTTGACCGACTCTCGGCAGTCTGATTGTTAGTGGCCCCATTGTGGGTCTCGGCACTTGGCCGAACCTTGGCAGCCGAATTATCATCTGCTCCTCCTGCGCCGAGAGGCTGATCGCGTCCCTTCGTAGAGTGGCAGTAAGGGGTGCGGACCTGCCCGATTTGCGAGCTTGGAGGTGGATCGTCAGAGGCTCTTCTGATCCTATGGCTGTCTCGGTACTAGCTTGTACATTTCCTTCATCAAGGTGCCTCTTCGACTTTTCGTATAGGTAGGAGTCTGAGTAGTAAGATTCGACCCCTTTGAAGGGATCGATATCAGCAAATTTCGTCGAAGCCGTGTTTGTCGACATATTTGAAGCACTGGTACAGCGTGGAAGGTACGATCATATAATCGTGTATCCATGGGCGCCCCAAGAGGATGTTGTAAGAAGTGTCTGCATCTATGACGTAGCAGGTGACTTCGGATTGGAGGTCGCCAATTTGACACTTCAGACGAATCTTCCCAATAGGGTAGCTCCTGCCCGAATTAAAACCGCTGATGACGGTGCTTGTAGGTGTCAGGCGATGCATTGGGATGCGGAGATGATGTAGCAAACCCTTCGGGATGATGCTTATAGAAGATCCAGGATCTATATGCATCCGATCTACCTTCACGTCGCTGATGTATCTCGTGTAGTATAGCAGGCGATCGTGTAGGTTGGTTTTGATGAGCATGTCCTGCGAAGTGAAGACGATGTTAGGCATTGCCCCCGTGCAGGTACTGTCTTGGATATCCACGGGTGAGTCCTCCCCGGTGAGGTTGGATTGAGCCAGATAGACATCGGCATTTTGGAGCACTTCGCTTAATGCAATACGAACGTCCTTGGAGAGCCTTAGGAGTTCGTACAGTGACAACTTGGCCGGTGTGTTAGCCAATTGCGCTAAGATGTCAAAGTTGTAGGGCCTCTCTAGCCCTTGGGCTGCCTCTTTTCGGAGGGACTTGTCAAAGCGAGTCTCCCTCGGCCTAGGCTTGTCGGTCGTCGAAGGCTGAGCTGGTCCCGGAGCATCAGTTGTAGTGGGTTGATGATTCTCAGCTGGATTGTCAACCACAGGTTCGGATTGTGCTCCAGATCGCATGACGACGGCTGTAGCTTCCTCGATGTCTGCCGAGATTGTGTGGCAGGTCCTGACTTTTCCACTTTTCTTCTTGTCGGTGGAAGATGGTGTGGGCCGAGTCACTTCTGACACCAAGTCTGGATGGATCCACATGACCTTCCCTCGTGATGTGGTGAGGGATACTAGACCGGCAGCCTGATCTCGGAGAGGTGGAAGATTGGTAATCTCTATTGTCGCCAGAGGGATGGGGATCACCCCGTCTTGAGTCTCCGTCGGAGGGAAGTTGCCGAATTGTATGGACACCATATTGCCCTCCACGGTTACCCTCTTCGAAATCGATGGCCAGAGCGTTCGAATCGATGAGGTTTTAGATGTAACGTTTCAGCTGGTAGAAATCGTGTGTAGCATGATGGACATAGCGATGATAATGGCAGTACTTTGGATTCTCCATCTCTGCCGGCCGCGGTTTCCGTCTTGGTGGAGGAAGCTGAATTCTGTCCCCTTGTATGAGCATGTCCAAGATGGGCTTGACGTGACCATCTTCAAAGGAGTAAGTGATTTGCGGCCATTGTTTGTCTGCTGGCTTTGGCTTAGGTTTTTGTGCTGTATCGGCCACCATAGCCTGCTTTCTTTTGCTATCCCGATTGTTGGAGGGGCCACCCCCATTATCGTTGTTGGGACGCTTGCCCTTGTTTTCTCCTTTCGAGATGTGCAATCCCAGTTGGCAAGCCTTCTTCAGCCATTCTTCGGCACTTGTGGCGCTGATGATGAACGTCTTCCAATCCTTGAATTGACTTTCGCCCATCCAGAGGCTGATCGTTGGAAGCAGTCTCTTTTGACAAATTTCAATTAAGGAGGAATTCGGATTTCCGGAGGGCAGCTTCATGGCGGTTTGGCGGAACCGCTCGATGTAGTTCCTTGTCAGCTTCTTCTCCCCTTGGATGACGTCCATGAGGGTGGACATGGTGACGTCCTGCCCTACTTCGTAGAATCTCTCCAAGAACAGGTGCTTGAAGCCGACGAAGGAGTGGATGCAGTTGTCCGGCAGATTGTGGTACCAGTCGAAAGCGACTCCTTCCAATGCCCCGACGAATAATCGGGTGAGAATAGCATCGTCGTGGGCAGATGGTCCGTGGTGACCTCGAAGTAAGTGATGTACCAACTCGCTGAGGTCTTACCATCATAGGGATCGATGTTGAACGGCTTATATCATGGTGGGAAGGGAGCATCCCTCCATGCAGCCGGGTATGGTTGTCGTATTCTGAGGTCTTGAGAGTATTCTCGGGCGTGAAACAGGGCTCAGAGCTCCTGGACCTCTCTTCTTGCTTCTTTGGCATCATCTGCAGCGGTGGGAGCCGTTATTTTGAGAGGATTGTTGCACGGGTTCGGTGCCGCTGAGTTCGAGTCCGTATTGACCGCGGGGACCCGTGCTTGTTTGGCCAGGGGGTTCCTCCTTGCAGAGTTGGAAGAGCCGCCTTGATTTCATCTACAGACTTGACCAAGGCCTGTAGTATGGCCTCTAGAGTGTCGATGCGCTGGCGATCACTGGAACCACTTTGATTGCTGTCCGTCATGAACACCGTCCTTATATGATGAGAACGGAAGGGACGGTGGAGGACGTATCCTCCGAGTCATACCCATGTATCGCGAAGTCATCGAGATATGTGGGAATATTCTCTTCTGGTTCGGACTCGGAGGGAATAGCACCCCCGGCTTCAGAGCTTGCTTCATCTTGAGAGTCGTGGACGTCCTCGGGGATGCCATCCTTGGCTGTATCTGATGGGAGAGTTGTCTCCCCTGGCTTGTCTTCTTGGAATATCGGATTGTTGTGGAGGCTCGGAGGGGTACTACCCCCAGCCCCAGTAACCTCCTGTGTTACGGACGACGGGCCTCCCACTGTAGCAGATTTCGTCTTAGAGCGAGTACCTTGGAAAACTCTGGTGGTGGGCACCCGCTTAGACGACAGTCTTTTAGTTGCAGTGGTTGAGGTCTTCGGGCTGGAAATATTTGTCTTCTTCCCCTTCCATCAGCGGGGACTTTTCGAGCAGAGTTGCAGGAGACGACGGGTAGTGCCCTCGTCTTCTGAAGATGGCTATTGCAGTCTTTGAAAGACAGACTGCCGGTCCTCTCGTATTATCGTGTCATTGCAGCAGCAGTTGACAATGATTTGGGTGCAGTGACGTCCGTGGGAGGACTCTTTGCATCCCGATGCATCTTTTCTTTCCTTGTGTTTGTGGAGGATGGCCTCACGCAAGTCAGACGGGTCTGGACCGACCCTGGTTTGCTCTCGAGATTTTGGGAGACTTTTGTGAACCTCTCTGTCCGTCTGCCACCCGGCGGCTGGACTCGAGTGGTTCTGTACAACTTTCATCCGAGGCCCGCGTAATAATTAGCGGGACGCCCTGATAGTCAGAGGTTGGGGTAGCTGACTGGGCTTGGTGGGCCCGCGCTGCCCTAGACTTCTTTTTTTTAGCATTCACGGGTGCGTAATAGGAAGAGTCCAAGTTGAATATCACAGAGTCTGGCTTATCATTCAGAGAATCATCAGGATCAGGACCGCATGAGAGACGGTCGAAGACTGATTGAGAGAAGCGTGGAACAGCCGTTATGCGGCTAGGATTGGGAACCGTGCAGGCTGTCTGCATGCGGCTGTCTTTAGCTGCCATGAGTTGCTTTGGTACGATTAGTAGGAGTCGCGATCGTGCAGGCTGGCCGCATGCGGTTGGCAATTGTGGCCGCATGGGTTTTCTGTAAGCGATTGACTTCAGTAACCACATAAGCTTCATCCATGTGGTTGGCAACTGTAGCCGCATAAGCTATGCGGCTGACAGATGTGACCGCATGAGTTTTCTTCATGCGGCTAGCGGATGTGACCGCATGAGCTTTTTCCATGCGGCTAGCACCCTTATGCGGCTCGGATCGCGTAGAGTTCCTCTTTGCCCCTGCAAGTCCAGCATAATAGTGTTTCTTCTGCCGGACTTGGGGACAGCAGAGTTGCCTACGGTCTGAAGTAGGGCCGCAGGAGAGTCTTGCTCGCCGTCTTGAACAACAGAGGGTATCTCTGCAAGAGCTTCAGTAGGAACGAAGGATCGAGGTCTCCTCCGCGGCCTTCTTCGTGCGGGCTCGCTTCTGGACCGGGCCAGCGCTCTTGTCGGAGAGCATTTCTTCGAACGCCTGTTGGTCGAACCGGGCGACCATCTTCTGTTGCGTGGAGCCAAGCTTGGCTGCATCCGATTGCGTACCAACTCCTCAGTCGTGGAGAAGTTTGTCCCCAGCAGAGTCGCCATCGTGTTTGCCATGAAATATAAAAGAGCAGAACAGTTTTATGGGAGGACTGGACTTTTACTTCACGTTATAAACTCGCTTGTACAAAGAAAGCCTAGGGACGAAAACCTAGGTACAGGAGTCTAAGTACAATTGTTTATTTTAGATTCTGGGGGGTGACGATAGAGGCTCGGAAAAGCGACGGCCGCTCTGCCTTACTCCTTGGACGATCGGTATGCAGCCTTGGCTCTTGTGACGAGATGCTTGGCATTGACGAAGAAACACTCTTCTTGCTCTCCCTCTATTACTCTTCTGCTTCTCTCTCTCTTGATTGATCTCTCAGTATTTTCTCTCTGATTATCGGGTAGCCTCTCTGTCTTTCTTCGCAAGGGAATGGCATCTTGCTTATTTATAGGGGTAGGGGCATCATTAGGGTTTGGATGATTGCCCATTCTCAAAGTGGCGACGGCCTATTGTTTAATCAATCTGGACCATTAGTCTTAAGCGTGAAGGATCTGGGCCATAAATGTGGATAGTATTGAATCCTTTGAGTGATTAATGCTGATTGCTTTAAATCTTCATGATTGGTTGTGTCAAGCTTGGATCTCTCACCACGTGTCCCATTGGCTTGATCATGAATGATATGACATGATCTCATTAATTATGAGGATAGTGTTAAATATGGTTATTAGGATCTGGTAAATCTCTGATTGATTTAATACCACGCGTCCCATAATCACCCTGCTACCAACTGTCAAGTCATGGGGGTAATTGAATCTCTGCCATGTGTCTTAATGGTGGGCCCTGCCAGAGTCGCATGATATCCATGAACCGCATGAGACAGTGTCTCAGTGCCGCATAGGTATAGTACTTGCGAGCCGCATGGGATGGTTTATTGGTGAGCCGCAGGAAGATGATTCCTGCCAGCCGCATGAAGCTGTTCTTCAATTGAGCCGCATGGGAGTAGCCACGTGGCAACCTCGGATCGTGTCAGAGATTTTCTCTTGTTCCCGAAGAGTCTGTCATTATGACAGGACCATCATGGCACTTTATGTCAAAGCCGTCAGCTGTCAAATCATGGCAGAGCATTAAATAAGGCCATTACTTGATGGCCAGCTGTGTGAAGGGATCCTACGGGGACACGTGGTGTTGATCGATCCGTATATTTCTGTTGGTCGTTAGTGAGCCGCATGCACTTCCGAGTCGCATGAGGCTGGGAGACTCTTTGAACCGCATGGGACTGCCCCTATGGAGCCGCATGGATTCTCCTGTCCCGAGCCGCATGAAACTGAGAGTCTCTCTGAACCGCATGAGACTGCCCCTGTTATGAGCCGCATGGGATTCTCCTGCTCCGAGCCGCATAGACCATCATTCTGATATTTTCCATGCTTCTACAGAGGATATTCGAGGTCAACATAGTTGAGGACTTGGATAAATTTTTTTTATTAATTCTTGAGACGTTTACTTTAAGGCTATGATGTTAAATTTAGGGACATAGTAATGGAGAAGAAATTTTAACTGTATTCGATGGTAATACGAAATTGGATATGATATTTCAAGAAAATGGTTAAGAACAGAAAGTACGCAAGAATTTTTGCATTAAAGAAAATATAGAGATTTTTGAGAAAATTTTAAATTTTAAGGAGAATAATATTTGAGGCTGTACGTTGAAGGAAATATGAGGGTTGATTTTAATGGTAAATAAGTTTTGTAAGGTCTAGTAGTTTCAGATTGAATAACACGAGGAGAGTAATTTGAACAAGTTCAAGGATTTCATAAGACTTGATTTAGAGGTTTCGGATCTAATTTGAGACAAGGTGGAAGAATTTGGATTTCAAGATGATTAAGTGGTTAGTATTGAGTGCTAATAAATAAAAGGGTATGCTTCATGAATAATGCTTAGGAATTTAAGAATTGAGCCTATGATGATCATGACAAGGTTCGATCTTCATAACAAAAGGGTATAAATTCTTGGTGGTAGTCGTATAAAGGTTGATTTTCATATTTGGACTTATGAAATAAGGATATGATTGACAAATAATGATTAGATAAGCTTGATGGTATAAGAGAGAGATGATTAACTTGACTTCCCTATGAAACCTTGTCTTCTGTTTTCCCTATCAAAAAAAGAAAATTGACTTATTCCATATCCTTGTATCCTTTAAATTTTTTAATATCATTGAACCCTAACTCCATTGATCACGACCAATCGACTTTGGCCACCTTTTCTTATCATATTAATATTCTGGGTCGTACTAAATTGAATTAAATTTAATTGTGACCTAGATCTCCATCCTTGGATGTTTGTGCTCAGACTTCGATGACCGTGTTCCCCATCTTGCTCAAATCTTGATTACCCAGAGATTGATCAACTTAGATCATGCCGAGACTAAATTTTTTATATATATCGTGATTGGATTTCAATGCTATTGACAGTCATACTTTAAACTTTCGATTTTGATCCTCTTTAGAATAGTAACCCTATATGGTTAATTTTAGTTGTTTTTCTTTTTAAATCACCAGTTTCATATAGGATGATAGACTGCCTTACAGTCCGATGATTTATTTTATTTTTTTCTTACCTTTTCCAGAATGGCACCCATGATCAGAGTCTGTCGCCAGTGCACAGCTACAATTTCGGATGAGACCGAGAGTGTATTTCCCCTTCTATTGCTCAGGAGGTGTTAGTAGCCCCATCAGAGAATTTTCCTCCATCTCCTATCCTTTAGAAAAGGGGTGCAGTTCAGCCGGAGACTGAGGGCCTCCCTTTGTCTCCTAGAGTGGTACCCCATGCCATTCCTGATGGGACTCATATTTATAGACTTCTTCAGGATGTGCGAAGGTACAAAGACTTCAAGCTGAGCTTATGAGAGAGCAGAGTCTCAATATCCAACTATTGTGGGATTACATGCATTCGAGGGGAGAGCCTAGTCCCAAGAGAGCGAGGAGCAGTTTATACCCAGACCTCAGGAGTACCCAGGTTTCCAGCCTAGACCAGCCTATCCAGTTCAATTCCTGTCCAGCAGAGGCCAGTTGAGGGTGCCTACCTGTACTTTCTGTAAGAAGCTTGGACACGTATGGAAGGACTCTAGGAAGAGACTAGGATTGTGCCTATTTTATGGGTCAGCTGCACACAAGATACGAGACTGTCCTACTACACCTACCCCTAGTTGAGGTCTACCTTCGGAAGAGAGTTCCAGCTACCAGACCTAGTAGAGGTGAGTTCTTGACCTATACCTTACCCTATCTTGATGATTACTGTACCCTACCATATTGTTTGTATGTTTGATACCATATGACTACTTTTGATCTAGTATGACTATAGTGGCTAGATGAGACCCCAGACTGATTAACTGCCATAATCATGTATGATATCTTTTCAACTGCATGATTTAGATAAGTTTTCTTAAGACCATGGTTGTTGGGGATTTGACCTAGAAGGAGTAGGATCATCTTAATTTCGAGGATGAAATTATTTTAAGGAGGGTAGATTGTCACACTCACTTTTCAATTTTAAGGATATTTTAGTAATTGTTATTTATTTGAATTTTTATGATTTTTATTTAAATTTTTATTTATTTATTAATTAGATTGATTTCAGTGTGATTTGATTGGTTGTAGACTGGTGACTTGGTAGTATAAGTAGTTTGACCTTAGTCAACCTTCACTAGAAGCCTAGTAATGTAATTAAAATTACATTTTAGTTTTTAAAAATTATTTAGATTTAATCTCTATTTTTGGAGTGGTTTAAATGATTTTTAAGTCATTTTTGTATTAAGCCTTTTTAAGCCTTTTCGACATGGGCCTTCTTGCAACTTGAGAGTGCTTGGCCCATGTATAAACCCTAACCCTAATACCCCCTCCTATGGCCGGCCACAGCAGCTGTCACCCCCGTTTCCCGTATTTCGTATTTATGTTCGTAGTTGGATTTTGGCTTGTATTTTTTTCGACTTGGAATTATGGATTTTCTCGTATTTTGGGTTCGGCTCGGTTCGGTTTTAGTTGGTTTGGTTTGGTTTGATTTTAAACCCAAGAGGAACACTTTAACCTATACTCCACCCTCACTCCACCACAACCCACCCTCATTAATATCTCTACCAACCTTCTCTCTCCTTATTACTCTTAAATTTCCATCATCTTCTTCCTTCTTCCACACAACACTCCACCCATAGGCAAGTGCACCTTGCCATAAAACAAGAACCCATTTTGATTTGTCCATTAGATAGATTAGCCCTCTAGAAACAATATTAGAACTTGTCATTTTTGATTTTGGTTCATGGATTTTCATAGATCTAAGTTTCTCTATTTTCGGATTTACATGGTTTTGATCTATTTAAGTTGGGTTTTTGTGGGTTTTGATGTTCCTATGTTGGAGAGAATTGAATTTCACCCAAGATAGAACTTTACAAATTTGGATTTGGAGTTGTGATGGCCAAGTTGTGGTACTTTGAAGTTTTGAAGCCATGAGTGTTCTTCCTCTTAGCTAGAGGAAGAAGAAGACCCCCCTCCCCGCGTGCGCTCTTTAGTGTGCTGCTGGCCCACGCGCCTCGCCGCCTTGCGCCCTGCGGCCTGGCTGCATTGCGTTGCCCCCGCGCCGCGCCCTTTGGCGCTGGCCGCTGACCGTTGGCGCGCGCTCTTTAGCGCGTTGCTGCCCCGCCCGATTGCGCTCAGCCCCACACAATGCGCGCCTCGCTGGCCGTGCCCCCTGCGCCCCCGCGCACTTGGCCCCTGCGCACTTGGCCGCCCCCCGACGCACTTGCCCCTGCGTACTTGGCCGCGCCCCCGGCGCACTTGGCCCCTGCGTACTTGGCCCCTGCGCACTTGGCCGCGCACCCGGCGCAATTGGCCCCTGCGCACTTGGCCCCTGCGCAATTGGCTGCGCCCCCGGCTCACTTAGCCCCTGCGCACTTGGCCGCGCCCCCGGCACACTTGGCCCCTGCGCACTTGGCCCCTGCGCACTTGGCCACGCCCCACATGGCCGCGCCGCCCGACGCACTTTGTCCCTGGGCACCCTAGTGGCGGCGCCCCGCGCCCCCTAGCCCGAGCCCTTGCCCGACGCCCTTTGGGCTGCCTCTTGACCTAGCACACCTTGTGCCATGGTGTCCCTTGCTTTTTCCTTGGTCTTGCCTTCTCTTGTTGATTGTGTTTTCTGAGATTTCTTGCCCACTACACGACTTGACTTGACCCGACACGTCTTGACACGATTTTCGGTGGCTAGTGTTCTCTGATCTTGGCAATAACTTGTTGGGTGCTATGACTTGTGGCTTTAACTTGTAACCTGCAACCTGCGATTAATCCCCGGTAACTTGATATCTTGATAGTGGTCGCGCGGCGCACTCATGACTTGACTTGACTCGACTTGATAACGGGTCGTACTTGACTTGCCCCTGACATCGTGGGTGTTCTTTCTTGTTGCTTGTGCCAATCTACTACCTTGTCTTGCATCATGTCTAGGACGTGACTCCCTGGATACCACGGCCAGGGACTCATACTAAATTGGATTAGGCTAATGATTAGATCAAACTAGAACATGGAGGATTTCCAGTCACAAGCAATCTCGTTATCTGGGAGCTTTAATGGACTTATAGCTTGCCGACGAGTAGAGTACATTTCCAGCACACTGTTATGTGTTGCACCCTCTAAGTCACCTAAGGGTATATCGTCTCCTGGGCGATGTACCCAACCATACTTTCAACCCGCGGAATGATAACTAGATAGTCTGCAGGACTTGGGACTGGGAAATTCTCACTTGCATCTTATTAGTAATTAGGCTGGTGATAACCCTAGTTAGTTAAAGTAGTAAGCCGTAGCAATTGCTTGGCCGCTTGCAAATGGATGGTGTCTAGCTCTGTCTAAGTCTTGTCTAGTCCCTATACCTGGTACTCCTGTACATGATTGTTTTACTTATCTTTAACAATGAATGGAAAGAGACAAGTGCTATTCAGGCGAAGGATTACAACCCCGGTCCTTGTTTGGTTTACGGGTTGTAATCTGGCTCCCGGAATGGTTCCATGTCCCTAGTCGTTCATTGTCCTGCTGTACTTTTATTGCTCGTAATTTCTTCCATTTTTCTTATGTTCTGATATGCTGGTTTTTGCTCTTCTTTTGTGGCCTCCCTTGTGGCACTTGCTCTTTCTGGGTTGACCCAGCTGGTTTTGTGTGGCCAGATTTCGGAGCAGCACCCGAGGACCTACCGAACCTCCAGCCTGATGGTGGTGACTAGAAGGAACCCGGGCTACGAGTGGGTTTTCTATTTTGTTTCGCTCACTCTATTATAAAATTATTCTTTTGAGACGTTTAGCCGAGGAGCACCTGTTAGCTCGATGCACATTTACTTACTGTCTGCCTGCGGGCTGTAAACATGATTAACAAATCCTAGGGTTGATCATGTATGACTTAACTCTTGCTAGTCCTCGCAT
Source organism: Iris pallida (assembly GCA_029216955.1). Classification (NCBI taxonomy): domain Eukaryota; kingdom Viridiplantae; phylum Streptophyta; class Magnoliopsida; order Asparagales; family Iridaceae; genus Iris; species Iris pallida. The sequence continues at coordinate 3,944,505 of JANAVB010007596.1, forward strand.
TTTGTATGACTAGCTTCATGATCAGCTGATATGTAATATTTGGGGCGCCTTTTATTGTATATTTGGTGGTCAAACATCTTGTAACTATATTACTTGCTTGAGATTGAGACAATAGGCTTGACCTTAAGAGACCGTTGGCTTGTAGTAAACCCTCATATCTAGACAGCCGTGACCGTATAGCGAGATGCTTCATTTCAATATACGTAGCTGGCTATGTTCGCCCCCGCTCTTCAGTATTCTGGTTCTTGGGGCGTGACATGGTTTAAGTGGTGGCCTAAGCATTTTACTAATGATTAAATCGGTTCTTTGTATTCCAAAGAATAAATTGAATAAACTGTTTTAGAATTCAAATAGAGAGACTCCTTGACTCCAGTCTCCAAACTTGTCCGACTTATACAAACTTTTTGGGTCGAATTTATACAGTTTTTTAGGACCGGGTTCGAACGGATTTGCGTTGGGACCTCGGGTCGGGCTCGGACCGGACTTCCATAATGATTGAATTGAATGGGACTTTGGCTCATAGGATTGGACGGACTTTTTGGACGCCCAGAGCGCCTAGAGGGTCCTAGTTGTATTATATATAAATCCCAATTTCGAGGGTTAGCTATCTCTTACTGTTCTTGCATTCTACTTCTCCGTCGGCACGAATCAGGAGGGAGAGAAAAAAATCAATGGCGGAAACTAGGCTGTGACCATCCGCACCAGGAAGTTCATGACCAACCGTCTCCTCTCACGCAAGCAATTCGTAAGATTTTCAAAACCCTAACCCTAATTTCTCTTTCTTCGATATTTGCTCCTAATTTTTTTCCCTCTCTCTATATATCAGGTAATCGATGTGTTGCATCCGGGAAGGGCGAACGTGTCGAAGGCTGAGCTGAAGGAGAAACTGGCGAAGCTGTACGACGTGAGGGACGAGAACTCCATTTTCGTCTTCAAGTTCCGGACCTCCTTCGGAGGAGGCAAGTCGACCGGGTTCGGACTGATCTACGACTCCGTCGAGAGTGCCAAGAAGTTCGAGCCCAAGTATCGTCTCATAAGGGTACATTACTAATCCCTTTCCTTTCCTTTTCCTCTTTAATGATTTATTTATGTCTTTGAGTTTTTCTGATCGCCTCTAGCGATTAGTTTCTGCTGTATTAATTGTTTGTTGTCATGATTTATATAGTGATATTTAGATCTAGGCATTTGATGTTGTAGTTTTGATTGCTATGTATGTTGAAGGAAGCAAATATGAATATTAAATGATCTATAGAGGCTACACTACGACATTGAAAACCAAGCTTTACCGTCCATTTCATTTGCTAAGTCAGTAATTTCCAAATAAATCCCATTGCTATGCCCTTCTGCACTTTCTTTGTTCAAGTCTCGTCTGATTCTTACAGGACGTGCGAAAACTGAACACTTTAGTAAATGCTTTATGGAGCCTCATTCAGTTCTTCTAAATTGTTGTGTGATGTTTTAAACCAGTTCAACACCATTGATTGGGACACTAACAACAAAAGAACTAGTCGGTAATACCAAATTTTGTCCCAATACAACAATAATGCTACAAAATAATCTTGGTATCGGACAGTTCCTGCATAAAACTGATTTGCTTGCCCAATTCGGTTTGATTCATGGTAGTCAAAGGCGCGTCTCGTAGAAAGATGCAACAACTGCGTCTCACACCACACTAGGCGATGCCTCCTTTCTCGGGCGCATCCAAGGTGCATCTTTCAGCAAGGCGTAACAAAGAAAAGACACGTCTTATGTTTTTTATTTTTTATATACAAAAAACTTAGGCATGGAAATAACCCTTATTATACAAAAAACTTAGGCATGAAAATAATCCTTATCTCATACAAGTGGGAGAGAGATAGCCCTTTCCACGGTTGTCAAAGTTGGTTACAGTTAAACCGAAAAAAGTAAATTTTACTAAAAACGTGGTAAAAAGAATACAAACTCTTTGTTAGTTCTGTTGACTACTAGTGTTATTATTGTTATGCTAGTTCACTTGGTTATATTTTAACATATTTATTTTGGTTTTAATATGTTATTTGACTTTATTTCTTACATTAGTAATTTTTTATGTATATATATATTTTTTTGCGTCTCGCTTCTTTCTGGCGTGCACCTTTAGTGCGTCTTGTGCCTCGGACGATGTGGACCATTTGCGCCTCGAGTGCGCCTTGCATCTTTGACTACCTTGGTTCGATTGAACCTATTCAAAACCGTTCAATCACGGTTCAAACTATCGGAGCAACCTGTAAACTGACATGTTCCCGGTTTTTTAACAACCATGTTGAACAACTTTTGAAACGATGTTTTCAGGCCGTCTGCATTTTATGAGTGACACAGCATAAGTTTAACTGTCTATATTAATCGGAAATAATCTGGAAATGTTAAAGAACAAGAAGGTATCAGTTCATCATAATCTGTTTAATCCACTGTAACCATTGTCTTGCTTCTGATTTTATGTTGAGTATAGTAAAATCACCGAACTTATAAAATCTGATTTCTTTCGCACTTTGTAAAGTCTAAGGTTGTAAAAGTCGCTAGGTGCTAGTCGGGGGGCACCAGATGCCTAATGCCTAGCCTAGCCGGCCTTGGCGGATGTCTAGTTGTAGGTGGTTCCAAAAAAACCAAAACCAAAAATCATGCTGAAAATAGTGGCAAATGTCCATAAAATCCAAAACCATGGCATCATGCATAGTCAGGCGTCGGGGGACACTAGGCGGGCGCATTGGTTGAACACCATGCCACCGGATGCCTAGTGCCAGTAGGCCAATATTTAGAACAATGATAAAGTCTCAAATCACATATAAAGTATGTCATTAAGAATGAGATGTGGCCATACCAAGGTTGTCAAAGGCGCAAGGCGCACTCGAGGCGCAAAGTGTCTATATCGTCCGAGACGCAAGGTGCACTTAAGACGCACGTCCGAACGAAGACGCAAAAATAAAAAATAAAAATAAAAATAAGTAAATAAATTAGTAATGTAAAAAATAAAACCAAATAACATATTAAAACCAACAAAAATATGTTAAAACACAACAAAGTGAACTGACAAGCAGTAATAGCAGTAGCAATCAATAAAACTAACAAATTTTGTATTATTCCTATTACGTTTTTAGTATACTTTATTTTTTCTAAATCAACTGTAACCAACTTTGACAACCATAGAAAGGGCTATCTTCCTCTCACTTGTACGAGGTAAATGTTATTTCTCTGCCTCAAAAGTTTTTGTATATATATATAAAAAAAAACTATCAGATGTGCCTAGGCGCGCATTTTCTTGGTTGCGCCTTGCTGAAAGGCGAGCCCTGGGTACTCCTGGAAAAAGACGCCTTGCCTAGTGAGGTGCGAGGCATAGCTGCTGCACCTTTCTGTAAGGCGCGTCTTAGGCGCGCCCGAGGCGCACCTTTGACTCCCATGGGCCATACATTCTATATGGCTTTGTTCTAGCTTGTTAGGATAATTTGGCTGTCTGTCCTTGGGCATAGGGGAACTGAAAGTCAATGAAAATAAAGGAGAATATAACGGTTTTTTTTTTTATAACGGTCCAGTAGTGTTATTGATATATCGGTGATATATCGGTTTTATAACGGTAAATATCGGTTAACATTTTTAACAATTTATATATATATATAAAAACATGAAACAACACATTAATAGTTAGCTATCATAAAATATGCAATAACAATAAGAGCCCAATTCATACCAAAAGGTCCAAAACCAACATTACAATATAAAAGTACCCACTTCAAGAGTTCAACTAATATGAAAACCAAAAAGAGCCCAATTCAAGTTTCAAGTTTTCAACATCTAGACTAATAATCTTTATTAGCTTCAACTTCAACTTCATTGTCCTCGTTCTCACAATCACCATTTTCATCACTTTCTTCCCTAGTTTCATCTTCATCTTCTTCACCCTCATCGTCATGAACAAGTGAGAGTGGATCAACACCTCGTGACCTTGTGCTTCTTGTGCTTGGTCCTTCAATGTCATCGGCACCCATTGAAGCACGAACTTGCTCCCAAGTTAAATCATCACCTACCCTCACAAACTCTGCAAGCTCTGTTTCGGTTGGAGTAATCCAATCATCATTCTCTTCAACATCTCTCAAAATAATAGGATCAAAAGTTTTGGCTTTATTCTTTCCCTCCAAGAATCGTCTCTCCAACTTCATGTTATATTGAATGTAAACAAGATCATTCAATTTTGCTTGCAAAAGGCAATTCCTCTTCTTCGTATGCAACTGAAATTATCAAATTAGCATACGTATTATTTGTAACTAGCTAGCTTGAATTTTAAATAAAAAAAGCAAATTAAGAAAGAAAGTAAGTTGCATACGTTGTCAAATGCACTCCAATTTCGCTCACAAGGCGAAGCACTACATGTTTGGCTTAAGACCCTCCTTGCAAAGCTTTGTAGTTCCGGGGGTACCATTGCCATGACTTATCCACCATTCATCTATATTGAGTATTCTCCTCACATCAATAAGAATTAAGAGAGATGTAATGTAAAATACAAATGGAATGGTTAATTGGTAAGGAAAGAAACTTACATGGTGATATCGTTTCTCTTGTTCTTATAGCTAGAGTAGTTCCAAAATCTCCCAATGCCTCTCTATATTCCGACAATTGCGATAAAATTTTAGTACTCTCAATCAAATCTGGCACAAGCCTCATCAAAGCTTCATTAAGCATTCTCCTAGTGTGATTAAGCTCTGATGTTGAATGCTTATAAAATATGGCTGGGTTAAGATAATATCCAGCTGCATTTAAAAATAAAATACAATGTTGGCATATAAATATGAATATAGTAACATTCATGTGCATATAAATATTGAAAAAACATATATTAAAATATACCTACATGCAAAGGGTGTTCTAGTTGTTCAACCCATCTCCTTTTAACAATTGCCATGGCCTTGATTAGCACTGGAGGCTCATCAGCAAGGTTCTTATCAAGCTGGAGTTGTGCTCTTTCCATAGCATCATATATATAGCCCATGCAAGGTTGTTCTTCCCTGTCCACCAATCTCAAGACATCTACTAAGGGAGCCAACACTTTACAAGCCAACTCCACATTTTTCCAAAATGACTCTTTTGCAATAATCCTTGCAATCTTCTTTCCATCCTCTCTCTTTGAAAATGAACTGCGAACCCATCTAGAAGAAACAAATAATTGTTGCAAGTACTGCCGGTTCTTCCATATGCTCTCCAATGTATAGAAGGAGGTTGCAAACCTAGTTACACAAGGCCTATGCAACTCGCTACCGCTCAACTTTCGCATCATATTTAAAACCATCAAATGGTTATAAATATAAACCACCACCTTCCTGGCTTGAGACAACACATTCTTAACCTTGTCGATATCACTACCAATATCTTGCAAAATTAAATTGATGCAATGTGCAGCACAAGGGGTCCAATACATCTTTGGATGTTGTAGCTCCAATTTCCTTCCCGCGGCCTTAAAGTTAGAACCATTGTCCGTGATAAACTACATACACAAAAAAAAATTGATTACAAATTAGGAAAACATAATGTACATAAATAACTAATAAGTCACATATTTATTACATTAACATGTTACCTGGACAATGTTTTCCTCTCCCACATCCGCGATCACCTCATTAATCAATCCAACAATGTAGTCCGCATCATGAATTTGGTCTGAAGCATCAACAGATTTTAAGAAAACCGTTCCTTGTGGACAATTAACTAAAAAGTTAATCAAAGAACGACCCTTCGTATCTGTCCAAAAATCTGACATGATGGAGCATCCATACTCCTTCCATTTTGGCCTAAAGGAATCAACAAAAGCCTTTGTCTCCTTCAGAACATCTTGAAGCAGAGTAACCCGCACATTATGATAGGACGGCGCAGGCATAGCTCTTCCATACTCTCCAACACAATATATAAAGCGTTGAAATCTAGGATTACGCACAACATTAAAGGGTATACCGCACTCGTATTAAAATTTAGCCCACTCTATCCAAGCCTCCATCTTCAACTTCTTCTTGATTGGATTGCTAGCATCCAATGTCGTTTGTTGCATTTTTCCGACATTAGGTTTGTAGATTACATCCATTGGACCTCTTATGTTGCTACTTTCCTTCCTCTTCTTGCTTGATGATGTAGCAACACTAGCATGTGTTGGTTGAATATCGTCATCGGCATCCTCTTCTTCCTCGTCCTCATTTAAGCTTGGTCGGCTTAAAATATTGTTGACTCTATTTTTCTCAACTCTTTTCTTCAATGCTTCATCCATTGCCTTTTGTACTTCCTTTTGCACAAGCATAGGAGCTTTATCACATCCCTTTGTTTGTCCCCTTTGATTAACAATGTGTTGTTTGAATCTTGATATCCCACCCGGTATTACTTTTTGGCAAAAATTGCAAGTAATTTGATTTTTTTTGGTGGGATCCATAACCGTTCCATAGCGATACCCAACATCATTCGAATTGATCTTAACCGGAACTACCTCATTTGAAGCACCACCCGTTCCACCCTCATTTGAAGCTCTCGAAGACATTCTGAAATTAAAAATTAAAAAAATATCTGAATAATATCCAGGAACAGCAGCAGCAATTTGCAGGAATTTGAATTTAGAGATGCAACACTTCTTTGCAGGAATAATATCCAGGAACAGCAATTTGCAGGAATTTGAATAATGTGCAGGAATTTAAAATTCTGTTTTTCTTTTTTATCCAGGAATATCCAGGAATTTAGAGATGCAACACTTCTTCAAATAGGAACAGCAACAGCAATGTCCAGGAATTTAGAGATGCAACAGTTGATCAAATATGCAGGAATTGGAAATTAGAGAACAAAAGAACAAAAAAAAAAAGCAGGAATTTGCAATAACGTGCAGGAATTTTGATCAAATATGCAATGTGCAGGAATTTTTTGATCAAATATGCAGGAATTTACAATATCCAGGAAATTAGAGAACAAAAGAACAAAAAAAAGCTGCAGCAACCATCGAAGAAGAGGAAGTGAAGAAGAAGAAGAAGAAAAAAATAAGCAGCAGCAGTGAACAAGAAGCAGCAGTGAACAAGAAGAAAAAAATAAGCAGCAGCAGCAAAAAGAACAAAAAATAAGCAGCAGCAGCAAAAAGAACCAAAAAGAACAAAAAAAAAGCAGCAGTAGCCATCGAAAAGATGCAGTAAAAAGAACAAAAAAAAATAAAATAAGCAGCAGCAGCAAAAGAACAAAAAAAAAAGCAGCAGCAGCAAAAAGAACCAAAAAGAACAAAAAAAGCAGCAGTAGCCATCGACAAGATGCAGTAAAAAGAACAAAAAAAAAAAAAATCGACATCAGCTATCGACTAGAAGAAGTCAAGTGAAGAAGAAGACCAAAATCAGTAAAGTAAAGAAGAATAACAGAAGAAGTAGTAGCCATCGAAGAAGTGAAGAAGAAGAAGACCAAAAAAAAAAAGAATCGAAGAAGAAGAAGAACTGAAGAAAAGAAGAAGGAGAAGAGCTTACCAGGTGAGTAGCAGCCGACCTCCTCTTTCTTTTAGCCGACCTTCTCTTTTTGCTTTTTCTCTCTCCTCCCTCTTTAAGATGTAACCTAACTTAACATGTAAACAAAAACAAAAAAAGTGAGATATCGGTTTTATCACAAACCGATATATCGGTTTATATCGGTTGTAACGGCCGATTTTATCGGGTCCGATATTTTACCGTTTTTTTTTTTGAAAAAAATATCGGTCTGCCACCGATACCGATATATATCCGATATAAAACCGATATATATCGGTTATTAACTGCATAGCTTGGGCATAGGGGAACTGAAAGTCAATGAAAATAAAGGAGAATTCAACTTCTTACATAAAGGGGCTGTTTGGATGGTTGAAGTGGAGCCTTGAAGTCGGCTATTTTGCATATGCATCCTTCATGGCTCCACTTTAGCTATTTGGATGCTTGCGGAAGTGGCGACATGAAGTAGAACAAAAAGAAGAAGACGGTTCCTGTCGGCCACGAGAAACCCCTTTTTTAGCCCCTTCAACCTCTATATTTCTAACAAGGATATGAGAGGGCGTTGGAGGGTGAGTGGAAAATTAGGGAGTCGGCCCTGACAAATGCACTCTCCTTCCTCACCCTCACCCACGGGAGTCCGCAACGACGAAAAATTAGGAAAAGTAGGAGGGGGTGGCAGGGAAGATTGAAGGTAGTGGTGATGGTGGTTGGGTTTCAGCAGAGGAGAGGGGGCACGTGTTAATGGTGGTCGCTTTTGTGTACAAAATATAATGCACTTTTTTTCTTATCTCCTTCCTATTTGACATCCAAACCCTCACCCTCACCAGCAGGAGTCGGCAGCGACGGAAAATTAGGAAAAGTAGGATAGGGGTGTCGGGGAAGATTGAAGGTAGTGGTGATGGTGGTTTGGTTACAAGTGAGGAGACAGAGGGGAAGTCGTAATGGTGGTGGCTCCTGTGTACAAAATATAATGCACTTTTTTTCTTTCCTACCTCCTTCCTATTTGACATCCAAACAATGGAAGTGTGAATTTTGTATTAATAGATCAAGTCCCCTATGTTGGATTGTGGTTGTACCTTTGATATTGGTTACGAAGACTTCAAAGTGGAGGAACTCTCTTTTGTGATTGAATCTAATCTTGAGAAGTTTCATACATATAGTATAGTGTCTAGGATTATGTATCCAAGCATTCTTCGTAATCGTAGTATTGGTTTGAGAAGATTAGTGTAAGATCAAGTTTGCTAATCAAGGTTCACAATATCGGTATCGGAATTGGTATAACCCTTCATATGAGTTTCACAATCAAGGTTTGCAATATCGATATCGGATCAGTATCGATCGAAACTGCAAACTATGTTGCTAATAAGAATGTGTAGCCATTATTCACTGGGTTTCTATTGAAGAATAGTTGAGTTGGGCCATGTTGAGGATTTCAGTTTGATTATACAAAGACAAACTTCCTATTTCAGATTTATTGGATTTGAATGAATCTTCTAATTCGCTATATTTTTTATACTATCACAAGCATAACACAAATTACTACTACTCAACAAGAAGAAATTCAGATTTACTGTCTGCATCTTTTGCTCAAGGTTTTTTTTAATATCTTGGGTGAAGTATACGCCTGAACCCTAAGGTTGTGAAAAGCGCTAGGTGCTAGTCGGATGGGCATCCGCTGCCTAGCGCCTAGCTCGCCAAAGGGGTCGTCTAGGCGGACGCCTAGATCTAGGCGGTTCAAAAATAAATAAATAAAATCCAAAAAATCTACTGAAAATTGCAGAAAAAATTAATAAAACCCTAAAACATGCATAGTCGGGCGTCGGAGAGTCTAGGCGGACGCCTAGGCGGGCATCGGGCAGACACCAGGGGCCTAGCGCCTAGGCGGCCGCCTAGACTGCCTTTTAGAACAGTGCTGAACCCGACAGCAAACTCTTTCAGAGTGGGGGCGAATAACTTTCTAAAGAAAGTATCGGCATATAGATATACCTCAAAGCCATTTTCGTTTTATCTCTATTATTATCAGTAACAATTTTAAAAAGTTATTTGTCTGCTTCTATGGAGACTGAGACGAACATGGCTTTGATCAAAGTAATGAACCAATATCTGATCAAACTTGATCACTTTGATGGAAACCAGAAGGATTTTTCTTCCGGTAACAAAAAGAAGGTTTGTAAATTAAATAAATCTCTATATGGCTTGAAACAAACACCAAAACATTGGCATAAAAAGTTTGACTCATCAATTTTATCGTTTGGGTTTGTTCATAATAGTGCTGGTAGGTGTATTATTCTAAATTTACAAAAGAATGGGGAAATTGTATGTTTGAGCCTCTGGATGGATCAGATAACTCTTATGCTTTGGTCCTGTCAACTAGCGTCGACTATATCTGAATACTTGATAGCATGCTGACGTCTTGCGGTAGAATGATGCCGATACCCATCTCTTATAGATCCTCCTAGATGTGCCTTTGCATCATTAAGATGAATGCTCTTGCCATCCGGCTCAGTGTGTTTGCAACGACATTGACCTTCTCTGGGTGTTATTGAAGAATCAAATCATAGTCCTTGAATACCTCCAACTATCTTCGCATGTTCAGATCTTTCTGTGTAAAGACGCAATTTAAGCTCTTATGATCGGTAAAGATCTTTACTCCATCACCATAAAAATAATCTCTCTAGAGCTTAAGTGTAATACAACTGCGGCTAGTTCAAGATTGTGCGTCGGGTAGTTATACTCATGATCTCGAAGCTGCCGAGACGCATAAGCAATTACACTTAAATCAATTCGGTGTTAGAAGACATTAGTAATTGATATAGGGTTTAAACAACAAAATTGTCAAATTCTATTCTTGCCAAATAAACATTAGAAATCACATTTTTAGGCGTCACAAGTCCATCCATCCATCAAACTGTTAGACCTGCAAAATAATTTCATTAGCATGACACCTAACTACATGATGGTTTGTGGGTGACTCCTTCTATTAGAAGTTGGGATTTTCAAGTCCATTCTCCAATTAGAAATAACACCCCCTGATCGCGAGGACATCCAGTCCTCAGGGTGTCACATCTCTCCTAGGTCGACACGATACTGGTGCTCCAGAAATTGTTCGAGAGATTAAACCTTGTGCACAAGTTGTCCAAGGCCAATGCATAATATCCAATAATATATTATCAATTTACAATAAAACAATACAACAATATATACCAAGCATTTTTTTAATACTCTTCCCATACTAACGACTAAGCCGTGAATCATAGAGCCATAGCTTTGTTCTTCCTTTCTTTCTTATTCCAACACTCCTTTGATCGCGGGGACGTAGAAGCCCCAAAGTGTTCCATAATACTTACTTTCTCACAGTACAACGTAATACTTCATTCAATAGTGTTCCTTGTAAACAATGATAAAGAAAAATTACACATCTCAAAAGGAAATGACATCTATAACAAGATTATTTCAACTATTAAACAAAGTAAACACCAATTATTTTCTTCTTTATAGTCCTTCTCTAGATAAGTTCATACCACTTTCCGTGTCTAGGATCCAGATTTCATGTAATTATCATTCGTGTGAATACAAACTATATTCTTTAGAAGCAAAGCATATATCCATTATTTATGAGTTCTTTACTAGTCGTGAAAGAATTAGAAAAGAGAAGTCTTGTTCACTCACCTTAGATGAAACGTCTTGTTTTCCAACAAGAGAGCTCCTACTGAAAGCATTCCTCTTATTCGAGACAGCAAACCAACATCTATAGAAACATAATGACACTGCTAGAGCGGGGCATTACATGTTGGGGTCTCTTTCCAAATAAATTCGACAGAGAAAATTGACAAAAAAGACCAATATGTAAGGTTGTAAAAGCATACAAATAAATTAGACTTATTTGTCAGTAAGTTGCTTTTCGATATGTAAGGTTGTAATAATTTATTAAAATTTATTTGCTTTTCGATACCAAAAAATTCGATATTGATGCAAAATTGTCGATAATCCCGGTACTCATAAGAAGGTCTAATACCAATTCCAATATCGATACTGCGGACCTTGAATTTTTATAGAATTTTAGAGTCCTCCATTTAGGAAAGCAAAAATAATAATTTTTTAAATTTAGAAAAAAAAATATGATAAATTTAACCATGATTTTTATTACTTAGTGTTTCATGTCGGCATTGCTATATTGTTCACCTGCAATAGATACTATTGTTTAATTATTTACTATTTGACGAAGTACAATTGAGTATCGATTTTTAATCAAATAAAATGGATGAATAATATGAATAAATATACAACTTCAGAAAATAGTAGTGGTTATCATGTGTTAATAAGGAATGTCGATACGGGATTTCATTGACACCCTATAGCATATCGATCTGTGGCATGAGGGAATCATTGTGTCATAACACTGTTTTTTATACTTCTTTCTTTTTATTTAATTTCTTCTTTGTTGAAATTAATCAGAAAAGAGTCTCAATGTCTATAGGCCATTATCGACGGGAGTCAGTATCATATCAAGAGAGTATCATATCAAGAGAGGACAAAATCAATGCGCTACTACGAATATGGATCAATATAGGATGAAAACCATACTAGGAACTCCCTCGCCTTCTGTACCTGACAACACCACAACTCTCATCTTCATCTTCCTAAATACCTTAAATACCTGCAAACCCCAACAAGTCATCTTCTCCTTGTTGAATCACCAAACCTAAACCTAATATTGAGATTACATTTCATAATAGTTTGTGACATCCGTGTACAAAATATCATGTATTCAAACATTGAAAGTTGGATTTCCAGACAAGAACTAGCATGAAAGTCAAATGCTCATGCAAAACACTGGCACCTAGGCGGCCGACTCAACCACCATTTAGAACACTGATTTTGTGACATCTGTGTACAAAATATCATGTATTCAAACATTGAAAGTTGGATTTCCAGACAAGAACTAGCATGAAGTCAAATGCTCATGCAAAACACTTTTTCCCACTTTTCAATTTCCCACTTCGGTCATCCAAACAGCCCCAAAGAGAGCAAAGAAAAGACTCTCGTCATTTTACAGGTATAACTAATTACTGTGGTTTTTGATTGCTGCTTGCTCTTGCTATAGTGCTAGCCTGGTGGTTTCAGTGATCTTTATAAGAATTACTTTCAGGATGATATGGGTAGGGAAATGTGTTATCATGCAATTGCTGCTGGAGAAATTTAAAGAATTTCGCTTGCAACTTATTTCATGAAGTAGTAGGGAACAGTTTGTCTGGAAACTAAATATCAGTTAAAGGATTAAAATGGGACTGGATATCTATTAAAGGATCAAACTGGTTATGTGGTGGGTTAACTGGCTCATCTAACACGTCCGTTTTGATTTGTTTCAAAGTGGAGATTTAAGTAGCTGATAATCAACACACATCATGTTACCTCTAACCTAGGCAAAATTGTGGGTCAAAAAAACATTCCTGATTCAACAAGAGATCTTTTCAGAAAGATAATAAAAGAGAGACCCGTCTTTTCTTCTTTTTACTTTGTAGTTACGAAATATGATAATTTCTTGGAAATGCTCTGACGTGTGCGTCTATAGTGATGAGTTCAACGAATATAATAACAAATTTTCTTCTTCCTCGAATAAATGAAGACATTTAATTTAGGTAAACAAATGAGCATCATGGATTTTAATGTTGTCATAAAATTGGTCATGGTGTGAGACCAAATGAAGTTTTAGAAGTAATACTGCAAATGGATGAAACAAAAAAGGTGGTGCTATAAAGCCTGCAAGTTTAAATTTTTAGCCAACTGGTTTAACACTACCAATCTGCATCGAGAGTATTATTCTCTAAGTCTGCTAGAGCTAGATGTATATACCTATGTGCAGGTACCTTTGTCAATTATCTTTCTGAAGAAAGATGAATTTCTGTAGAAAGTGGCAAGGCAATGCTAGTTATTGAATTTAGATAGTAGATTCTTGAGCACCATGATCGCATGGGAATGTAAGTAGGTTCAAGGAAATAAAGGAAAAAGTAGTTGACAGGTATTTGGAAAGTTTAGTGCAGGTAACTTTGTCAATTGATCTTTCTGATGAAAGATGAATTTCTATAGGAAGTTGGCAAGATTGATGCTAGTTTGCTAAAATGGAGTATTGGTAATTGCCTTTTGTTCTTTAAATTAAGTCTGCGTGTTACTAGGCTGTCTTTTCTTGTTTTGCTACCTTGGTCGGTTGAATGCGCATTAGCTTTGCCATTTCTGTTCATCATTTGTCTCATAGTGAGAAGAATTGGTTATAGGTTGCTGGTTGTGGTTGAAATCCCAGATGCATTTTGTGAAGAAAAAGAAGGCAATACTTGAAGCTCCTTTTTTCTACAAACACTGAACACTTCAGATATAGACTGAGGTGGATCTAGTATGTTCTCCAATAGAATAAACTGAAAGATAAATGAATGGAGACGATTAAGGTTTCATCTATTCCTACAAAACGAAGACAAGGAAATAAATAAAACGAGTGATTGAGAACATTCTAAATACGAGCATGAAGGATATACCCAATGGATTATTTTTTGTTAAGTTTGAAGGTCTGACATCTGCCAAGCCTACCCTTTCTTGCCATCTTTGCTTTTAATAGTGTGTTCAAGGTTTTTATCTCTTGCATGTATTGGGCAAGTTAATATATTTGAGGGCTACATTCAAGTGCTAGGAATGCAAAATGATGTTATGATACAAATTTATTTGTTGCAGAATAGTTGCTGTGTTTTTTCTCGTGCATTTACCTTGAAAGATATTTTGAGTATCATGTTAACATCCTATTTAGTTAAAAGAGCTTATTTCATCATCTGTTTTGATGTATCTTAAAAATGGTTATGACGAGTGTAACACATCATGCTTTTGCTGTCGCCAGAATCTGATTTTATTTGCTTCGTTAAAGGCCATATGCTCTTATTGGGGTGGGATGGATTGATTGCTGATTTTAATATTACTCTTTTTCCTTTTATGACAGAATGGCTTAGCAACGAAGATTGAGAAGTCAAGGAAGCAAATGAAGGAGCGGAAGAACAGGGCTAAGAAGATCCGTGGTGTGAAGAAGGTGAGGGAATCTATTTTGTTCTAACTTCAATTTCATAGACTGTCTGATGACCCCAGAATTTCTTATCCCGGAATTTATTCAGAGATTGTTGCTTTTGCATTTTTGCTTGATACGAGAAATAGAAGTATTTATTTGGCAGACATCTTTTGGTGACTGGATGAGACTGTTTTTAACCAGCTAATTTCACTTTTTAAAAAAGTTTGCTGATCTCTCTCTCCTTCTCTGGTGTCCAGACAAAAGCAGGAGATGCTGCCAAGGCAGGAAAGAAGAAATGAGGGTTTCAGTCATCACCTTGATTCTAGTTCTTATGATAATGGTCTTAAGCTGACTTATATAGAAGACATCCTTATTTTGTTTGTTGGATAACTACTTCTGGTTATTGAAGTTTTGCATTTGAATTTTGTGGATTTATTTGGCAGACATCTTTTGGTGACTGGATGAGACTGTTTTTAACCAGCTAATTTAACTTTTTAAAAAAGTTTGATGATCTCTCTCTCTGGTGTCCAGACAAAAGCTGGAGATGCTGCCAAGGCAGGAAAGAAGAAATGAGGGTTTCCATCATCACCTTGATTCTAGTTCTTATGATAATGGTCTTAAGCTGACTTATATAGAAGACATCCTTATTTTGTTATTTTGTTTGTTGGATAACTACTTCTGGTTATTAAAGTTTTGCAGTTGAATTTTGTGGTGTGAAGAGTTCATTTACAATGTTTAAGTGCTTATTATGTTTGTGGATCTACCTGATTTCTGTTAGTTCAACCTTGGTAACTGTCTTAAATGTTGCTTTCAAAATCCTTTAAAATGATTGTGCTGCTTAGTAATCACTAAGAAATCGAAGCACCCCAGATATTGGATTGGGTTGGTGTGGGTTGTGGGGAAGAGGGGTGTTTTGTTGAACTTTTGGACAGTGTTTGTACTGGCGGGAGTGAAAATCTATCGAGTAAAATGGTAGTATTCGTGTTTCTTGTAGAAAAAAAGAGTTTAGGACAGCTGAATAAGAAAGGCTTTGCTTAGATTGTTAGGCTAGCTGAGCATTTGCCCGGAACTGCCATTTGTTAGCAGCTTGGTATGTAGCCTGTCGGAATCGTATATTTGGATCTATTTGATGATGTCAAAGAAACCTAGACAAGCCAGCATTTGCTTGCTATTTAATGTTACATGGATTGAGAATTGGATAAGGAAAAACCGTATTTAATATTCCATATATTAAGAAGGGAAGAAAGAAACGGTTTCTGTTAAGAAAGAGACTGTTGCATACATCATGGTGAAACCTAGTTCACACTTCTAAAAGGCGGTCTAGGCGGCACTAGGCGCCTGGTGTCCGTCCGATGTCTTCTACGCGTCCGTCTAGTCCCTCTTGATGTTCAAGTATTCATGCTTTTATGTTTTATGGACTACTTTTTACAATTTTTAGGATTTTTTTTTTTTTTTTTTTTTGATTCTTTGTTCACACACTTTTTTTAAGGCGTTCGATCCATATCGTCTGTGTCAGGTGGCATAGAAGCACCAGTTTTGGTCCATCAACAATCTCTATATTGTCGATATTGATCATCCACGTCATCATCATCCGCCTTTCCAACATGGTTACAAATCTTGATCATCAACATCAACATCCACTACCATCACTATTCTCTGTTCCAATTGTCTTTATTCCATTCATCCACGATCATATCTACGAAAGCATGATCGCTACTCCATCCACACGAAACGACCCCGTTCTATTGTCTCCAAACTGTTACCATTACCGTTATCACCTCGAGTCCTTTTCCGGTGGTTATCGAAACCCTTTAACTACCAATTGTTCTTCCCCTCTTCAAGCTCACGAAAATCCTGATCACCGTTCCCTTTCCTAACCTCATCCATGACGCTGCCATACTTTGGTCTTCTTACTCAACCCAACATTCTTCCATCTCCTTGAACCCAGCTTTCCCTCTCGTGCATCGAGTTTGTCTTTGATTGCCACAATTTCGACCATTCCTCTCTGACCAACCACCCTCCTCGTCCTTGTCATACCTCAGTACCAAAATACCAAAGTACACCATATGAGTCGGCTAGCTACATAATATATAGTACACCAGCACCCCAAATACGGTCACATGTGTACTAGATACAAGGGGTTAGCTCCAATCCAATAGTCTGTCATATGGTCCACATACAATCCTATATCTCTTAATCCATCGAACAAGAAATCAGTAAAGAAACTCTAATAATAATAAAAACAGTAAAGCATCTCAAATGCTATAGCATACATGATCACGAAAATAGTAATATAAAATAAAGTATTAACAAGAGTAGACAATCATACATGATCACAAAACTAGATGTATTATAGTATATATAATTGTAACACAATTAGATAGGGAACAAACTCCCAGATACAAGGACTAACACATGCCCTTGGCTAAGCGCCCAAAATGTACGTACAATAGATACAAGTGGGAGAAGAACATAAATCCACTCATGCTCATGTGCCATGGTCCTCTGCGTGCAGGCCATCAAGAGAAGTCCGAAAGATCCTAGGGCTCAACTACGAGATCTGCCCATACAAAACCAGATGGGTCAGCCTATAATAATAGTAAGTACCACAAGGAAGCTCAAAGACAAGAATAAACCTGCACAAAGCAAGGAAAACATATATACTAAATGTACCCTAGATGGGGGGGGGGGAGGGAGGTCAACCTTACTAATCAAGCACAATATGATTTTGCTAATAGGCAATTTAAAAATTAAAAGTGCAAGAGAAGAAGCAATGAGAATACCAACACTTGATGTATCATATTATCCTCCGATGAGGTACTCCAGTTCCAGAATTCTTTCCTGCTTTAATACACTATTATCAAAAATAATTACAATACGAGCTTTTATCCGAATGCTCGTAGACTTCTTACACAAGAGCTTTGATTCGAAGGAGAGGACTTTAATACACAAGAGCTTTGATCCGAAGGCTCTCCGACTTCACACAAGCTTTGATCCGAAAGCTTGTACACTTCAACCTCTTTACAAGATGGTTTTGATCCTCTCACAACAAATATGAAGATCTCATTTTTACAACTTAAGAACACTCTAACACAATTTGTGGATAGACAAGTGAAAGCTTTGGTAGAGTTGTTTGTGGATAAGCTTTGGTAGATAGAAATTTTTAGGCTCAACGCATCAACCTTGAATGAAGGGGTTCAAGGCTATTTATAATCAAAGCAAGAGAAAGAGCAGAATTGTAACTTTCTGTCAGCAGCCGAAAGATCAGTCGGTAATCCGCGAAATACCGTCGGATATTCCGCCTGTATAATGCAAACGCTATAAATAGAGCCTTTGGGGATCACTGATGGGACAGGTTCTGACCGTTGGATTACTAATGGTAACAATGCAAAAAATCAGTCGGTGATCTACGATATTCCGAAGGAAAATTCGAGTGTACCACAAAAAACTTTCTGTGAACTATTGGATCATCCGACTGTGTTTCGCGGTGATCTGTCAAATCTTCCGCTTGACTGCCCAAAAGTGATCCTCGGTTATTTTCTACCCTAGCTTTCTATTTTGTCATCCATCATGATTTCTTCATGCATATGTTCATGTTGATCATGCTTATTGCTTTTATGCAAATACATGTTAGACGAACAAAGCAATATACATTGTATCAAGTATGATAAATTTAATGCACATTAGGACTATGCTCAATTTAAGTATAAATATATAGTGATAGCATAAATATTAGTCATTCATAATTTTAAACTTAATAAATAACCATAATCAATAGATCATTGGGCTAACATATACGACATATATGAAAAGGACACAAATGAAATGCACACGAACCGTGCGGGTACCAATGCATGATGTTCTCTAAGGATAAAGACAATAATATAAATTCACAACACATTAATGTAAACATAAACAATAACAACAATAGAAAGGGGGCAAAGCAACCTATCACTCACGGATAAGCAAGTCCTAGGACATGCTAATATTAATTAACCAGGGTTATCATAATCCTAATTTGTAAAGAAAATAGAAGTGAGGATCCCTTCGCATTAGGTACTTTAGGTACAAAGTTTGGCCATGGGGAACATGACTATCTATTATTGGAGTATATAAGTTCCTCGGGACGAAATCAAAATCAGAATAGGTAATCAACCACCGAATGATCTTTGGAGTCCCGTAGGTTGAAATTAGGATAAGTCGAATCTTTGCCCAAACACCATGGAGGTTACTGAGTCAGGTAACACTAACCAAAGAGGTTACTTGAAACTTGGGATCCTCCCCACCTCATGATCTATGTGAATAAATTTGCTATTATTTTTGGTAATTTATGAATCGACCCCAAAGTTTTGGACACTCGGTGGAATGACCCTATATATTGTACGCAGCTAGCCGAACAATGCCAGAGCGAAAGAAATATCAGAATTTTGTCACATGAGATACATTGAACAACCCTTGGACCAAAATAGTGCAAAATATAGGAAGCCTCTCTGATTCTAGCAAGCAAAATCAGTTAACAAAGTCGTAGTTATAAGCGGTAAATTAAATAATTACAAGTGCATATATAGGTACAGGTAAATAGTACAAGGGTGGAACATGTACATGATTAGGAATCCTGATGGACTATATAGTAGTCCCTTCAGGGTCGGCTTAAGGAATCATGGTATAGTCACCAAGTTATCTATGTCATATTAGTATAGCAAGTACAAAAGAAAGGACAAGTGTATAAGACATTGGTCTTTCCTCAAGGATCAACTATTCAATATTATTCAAGAGTTCTTTTTTCATGACCGTCTGCTTAAGGAGTTAAACGATACTTTTATCTCCTTCATCTCTATCAGATTTCAGTCCTAATTCCTGTTGTAATTGTCTATAAAAGCTGATGTGCCAATAGATGCAGAGTATCATGCCAGGGCTGATTTCTGTTAATCATATTGCCTTTATTAAGGGTAGGTTGATTGTCGAGAACTATTTACTTTCTCATGAATTGGTTCGTGAGTTCAACAAGAAAGGAGGGAGAGCAAATCTTGCATTAATTTGGACCTTCGAAAAGCCTACGATAGAGGTAATCATGAATTCTTGTGTCAACTTATGTTACATTTGGGATTCGATACGTGGTGGGTGAAAATGATTAGGGAGTGTATCATTACACCGTCTTTTTCAATGTTAGTGGAGGGCGGGGATTATTATTAAGGAATAGGCACTTAAGACATGGGGATCCCCTCTCCCCGTATCAATTGATGATAGTAATGGAATATTTCACTTGCTTGATGGACTTGGCAGTTTATAGGAAACAACGTACCCCATTACTCAATCCTTTTGTTTCCTATCTTATTTACGCTAACAATTTGTTGGTGTTTATCATGCCATCTCATATGAGCATTAAGAACATTACCGTTTTAATGAGGAGTTCCAAAGGCTTTTGGGATTGCAACTCAACAGGATGTTATGCCCATAACCAAAATGCTGGAGAACGAAGATGGATGAAGGCTAGCTATATATACCAGTACGCCAATATCTTGAGATACGATCACGATTTTAATAGACACGGGTGTTATGTACATGACAATAATCAATTCCTATGGTCTCAATCCTATATGTCAATCGTAATAAGCAAGAAGCAGTAACAAATCACATATAATGAATAAGTATTAAGGCATTCTAAAAGCTATATACAATATGATTATGAACTCATCAATAATATAAGTAAACTAACAAGCACTCAATAGTACATGACTCTAAAACAAGCTGCAGACTAAGTATACAGTCACGTTTCCCATAGGCAAGAACAAACTCCTAGAACTCAGGCTAACACATTCATGTGGCTAAATGCCCCAAAAAAAAAAAATACAAGATAGACAATATGTACAAGTGGACGAAATATGAGAAATCCACTAATGTTCACGTAAGCAAAATTAAGCGGAAGGTATGATAGATCATTTGGATAAACTATACTGGTAATGCAAAATTAGTAGGGTCAGACCCTCAAATAGTAAATACCACAAGGAAGCTTTAGGGTAAAATCAAAACCATCATGCAAGCAACTCAATAAAAATAATAATCAATAGTTCTAGGAAAAGCGACAAACATGGGAGTCGTGCGACACGAATCACACTCAGTCCAGAATTGTCAACATAAAGTAAATTTATCTACAGTAAGAAAAACTGAATCCTTTGTTGTCCACATAAGTCCTATGACTGACTATGACCGATGATATATTCATAATAAAGCAAGGATCTGATCAAAACCAAGCACTCTAGACTACCAAGGATGACAAGTGGTGCAATACCATGATCCATGAATAATATAAATAATAAGGAGGTCGACATGTGATCCGTATCGTGCTACCATGGTTTAAAGCAAGAGTATTTGTAGGTCGAATTCAGTGTAGAACTCCCAGGAAGCCCGTCAACAACAACATTAGGAAGAGTATTAGACCATACTGTTAGCTATAGCTCTATCCAGTTGATATTATATTCGATTATGAACTACTAGATTATTCTACATCCATAGATGTCTTATCCTCGCAAGATATGAGAGCACCTATCCAAGAAAACAGTCCTAGAAATTATCAAGAATTGGATCTGGCACCCTTATGAAGCCTGTTTTTCATGACTATATAGCATTAGAATCTTCCATTAATAATAAAGGTAGTGAACTTCTAATCCCCGTACTTAAATTATATCCCTTTAGAGACGGAATCGAAGCCTACAATCATTATAGCCATATATAGCTCCTACCAAAGTTTAAAACCATCCAAGTTAGATAGCTCCATTATGTTACTCTCCGTTCCCGTTTTTTGTATTTCTACAAATATCGTATCTGTATCCTATATTATATTTCGATACGGTATCCCATACTTGTAGTGCTAGTACACATATTCGATACTGATTGTTGCACATAGTTATTGATTTTTCTGAGTTGGTATTATTTTCGGTCGAAAAAGAAGGATGTTTCTTCTTGATGAAAACTTTATTGAACTTATTTAAGAACACAAAATTGGTTTACAAGAGGTAAGGAAATATAACAATTTGAGACAAGTTGAGATGTTAGAGAAGTGGGGCAATGGAGATCGAATCAAAGAGATCCCTTTACTTCTTTGACGATCAAACACAACTGTTGGGATGGAAAGTGTTAGGCGAACATGAACTTAATGTCGAGGCTAAAGTCTACTGTCGCAATGGTCTTCCTTAATACTCGTGAAGAACCAAGTATTTATAGAAGAGATGATATGACGATGGTCGCACTTAACTTCCTGGTAGCATTGAGCTGTAGACGGGAAGAAGCCATTGAGTGGTGGGGAGCATCAATAGGCGATCCTGTCCTGTAATAGAGATGACATATCCTACATACTAGCGATAACTGGGCAGAATTATGGCCCATGAAGAGGGGCACGTTCTTCTGAAAATGAGGCAAATATGTTACCTGGCTTTTGCGGTTGAAACTGCAGATCCCATGATGCGATCAAGGGAAAGAAGAGAGGACCAATGGTTAGCAGGTAGTTTATCCATATACGCAGTAAGTTAGAGCTTTTAGCGGAGTGGTTGTGATTGTGGGGTACATGGCTGAAGTACATTGTCCCACGTGAGCACTTTATTGATCGTGGAGAAGAGAGTGCATTATTCACTGGAGTGTGGAGGCATAATGGCCTCTTTTCGTTGATGTATAATCTACGAAAGCATGCTTCCTTTGATGGAAAGACATGGCTCATACTATCCGGGATCTGACTTGTTAATACTGTTGCAACTTTCAATCAATCTTAGATGCCATTCTATCTTCCACAAGGCACGATTGATGAGCTGTCAAATCATGCGTTGATGGTGGCTCTAAGTTAACTTTCTGTGGGAGTCCCTTGGGCATGTATTAGAGACTATATTTTCGCTGGAGTGGTACATTAGAATAATCTTCCACTGGACATAGAATTTTTATGCTCTACAAGCCCTCCTTTAAAGTTTTTCAATATTTTAGTTCAAATACTTTGAGCAGTAGTAGCATGTTTGGCTTGGAGTGGATGATTTTGAGGAGTAAGCCTTCGCAGTTCGAAGGAAGCAGCCAATAGGGCGTCTTTAACAGGGAAGGTATTGCTTGTAGAGAATTTCCTTGGATAAGAGAAAGGGTCAAATACCCTATTCGATTACAAAAAATATAGTGCCCATGATGTGGAGGGAAGCGACTAACCGGCTTTGTCATTATAACTGCCTAGGGAGAGGGGTTGACTCTGAATGGACGCCCTTTTTTGATTTTGTGCATAGTCATTATGGCCTCTCAGTCTTATCATTTCGGAACTGAACAGTCGCAGCCATTGGTTGGGGGATCTTACTCGTCTTTCTATATATTGCTTGGGCATACGAACCATCTTACCTTCCCCTATGATTATAAGGGCCAGGCAAAGGGAATGGATTCAAACTCCAACTTTTCTTTAAATCTCTCTTCCTTTTTGTGGAACCTAAGAGGGCTTCTCGTTCAACAGTCTTGAAAGCCAAGCACGATGCTTTCCCATACAGTGGCTACCACCAGACCTACTATCCTTGCTAATGTTACCAATCCACCAGTGTGGGCTATTGAGCATGAACTAGTCTACACTTATGTTCGGTGTCTCCTCCAGCTTTAAAGAAGAGAAAAAAGCAGGAGTCCAAGTTGTACGTAGCGGACTCCATTCTGTCGTCCCTTAGCTTGTCAATGAACGATATTTCTAAGCTGTTAGACATGATGCCGGATCTTGATTCTCTTCATCCTCACCTGAAGGAACGGAAGGAACGGGGAGTGGTGGAAGCCTTCTGACGACTTTTTCATTCTTCGGGTATCTGTTCACTCAATGACATTGCCGCTATTATGAGTGACTCTAATGAATCTTCCTCTTAGTCGGCGGGGAGTGGTGGAAGCCTTCTGACAACTTTTTCATTCTTCGGCTGTCTGTTCACTCAATGACATTGCCGCTATTATGAGTGACTCTAGTGACCCTTCCTCTTAGCAGTGTTGTGCCCCTCCTCTCTTTTTTTGGCTCTGGGTCTGTTTACCATATTTTGTAGACTTTTTTTTTCCTTTTAATGAATAAATACTTTTCCTCTCTTCTCCCGTTCGTAAATGAAATTGATCTTTCTTGGTTTTGCATGCTTTTATGATATTTTTACAAGAATCCTTGTAAAACCATATGTCAACAGGGTCTCATAATAATGATGCTTTGTAGATTACATTTCGTGAAGAATGGTGATGATTATGAATGGTCTAGGTGTTTAAATTTTGGTATAGTCGAAACAACTAGGTTTAATGATCTGTAGCATCGGTTGTTAAGATGTAATGATGGACGTAAAGAACCTTTAAGTGGACACTCAGAAAAGAGTTCACATTTTATGACATATCCTTGCACAAGGGCGACTATAATGTAAAAGTCAAATGATGAAAATATCATAGGTAGTATTAACGTGATAGTCGTATGTGTCATGCCCCAAAACAAGAATACTAGAATGTGGGGATGAAACAAAGCTAGCTACGTATATCTAAGTACACCAGTACCCCGAGATACGTTCACGGTTGTCTAGAAGGCAAGTGGGAGAACTCTTGCATGCCACTGACAAATTTATGGTCGAATAAATCCTATCTCAATCCAATAACATAATGAAGTGAACCACAAGTGCTAATAAAGGGGAACCCACTCACAAGGCGGGACCGCTGACTAATTCACGTATCTCGAGAATGGAAAAGGAATGAATGAAAGATATAGCATAAATAAGTATAAAGTATAAGGGAACGACAAGCGACGAAAGGCTTAGGAATTACTCTGGAACTGGACCACAACCAAACAAGGACCGGTTACAGTTTGTCTCCCGAGATGAACTTAGCCTTTAGCTATTTATCGATAAAAAAAATGAAACACAAGTATAAAGTAATGCACAACCATAAGTATACGGACAATCATTGCGTATGGCTTGCTACATGTTAACTAACTAGGATGATTACAAAATTTAAATACTAGAATAAAAGTTATTGAGGAACTTCACAACTACCCACTGCAGATACCCGGATGGCCAGGGTTCAAACAACTTATACATCTATAGACGAACAATACTGGTAGATGAAAGATAACATAAACTCATAGCATAAGCAACCAAAACAGATTAAGAAAAACATATAACTGACTATGCTGCAACCTAGCACGACATATGAATCGGTTGAGCCTCAGCACACGTAAACGAGTGAAGGTCATGGAGCCCTTGCCTAGCAGGGTTGTGCCACGCCTTATGGGGCCCTTGGAGATCGAGGTTGGCAGTAAAAGTTTCTCCTATAATAATCTAATTAAGTTTACTAGTTATTTACCTTATCAGATTAGTTTTTAATTCTCAAGTCGTGGACACTCAGGGATTTTCTAAAATGACATGTGCTATGTATGAGTAATTCACAGTTATCACCTGCTAACATTCCCATACTTGTCATGCCCCGATCCGGAGGATCGAAATCTAGCCACTGGGCGTGATGCCGTACAAGTCTAGATTGAACTTGTACATGGCAAAACTATTACAGTTCATGATATTTCTCAGAAAATAACGATAGCACAGCAAAACTGAACCGATAAATTGAAGTCACACAAGATATGAAGAGATGTATCTCTTTATTGATATAATTGCAATAGATTACAAGACTTACATTGGAATACAGAGTTTACAACTGATTACAAGACTCTTGAATAGCCAACTGAATGTATACACTTGCCCTTTAGGCTACAACTGAATATGCGACTTCTTTATAATGAACTTGCCAATTTGGCTACAATCTCACTGGTACAACTGAGTTATACTATTCCATACATTTGTTCCGTATAGCAGAAGATAACGTCTTGCAAGAAGAGCTTCTGCACACCCATCCGATTCATCGATGCCAAATACCGATCAAACAATTTTCTCCATACGCAAGCACCTGTAATATTGTCCACAATATGGGTCAGTACATTATCAATGTACTGGCGAGCGGTGGTAGCCCAACTCACCTATGAAGATAACACTAAGTAATGATGTGGTATAACATTTTTAAAAGTGGTCTTTCTCGTTGCCTTAGGGTCAATTAGCAGTTCATATCCGACAGAAGTAAAGCATACATTTATTCATGCAGCATAATATAAAGTAAATGGTATCACCCTTTGGTGATATCCTACCCGCGGTCATGTAGCCATCCCTGTACATTTATAATACTTACTCAGCCTGTACAAGACATTGTTAGAATA
Source organism: Iris pallida (assembly GCA_029216955.1). Lineage (NCBI taxonomy): Eukaryota > Viridiplantae > Streptophyta > Magnoliopsida > Asparagales > Iridaceae > Iris > Iris pallida. The sequence goes on from JANAVB010007596.1 coordinate 3,970,234, forward strand.
ATATCATAATTCAATATAATTGTCATCGTTTAGGTGAATCTTACCAACAACCGACATCCTTCCCTGTATTTGAGTAATAACTTACTCTTCCTACATAAGACATCATTAGCACTGGACCTATCTATATGAAGGTCACTGACTACATGCCATCTTAGACCATCTTACAGGTATAACAGCGCCCCTTGCAGTGTGGGTAGCTAGCCCCACTGAAGGTCCCGTATACCGTGCTACTACTTCAGCACGAGGTTCCCTCCAGGACGAATCAACTTCCAAGGCCTTCGAATACCGTTCGAGGAACCACCTTGTCAACAAGTTGTCTATGACCATGCAAATATATGCAACTTATCTATAAAGAAACATATAATGCATGATAAGAAAAACTAAGTACTTCAGCCACCATCTCATTCGTATTGCCATCTTTCTCATTCTAGGGACTTAGCGTAATCAATATTCTACATCGGCGACGGGATAATAGAATGTTGTTACCCAATCCCTTTCCATATCTTGATACCAAACGTCTTTCCAACCGAGACTCAATGTACTTACTGCCCAATTCTTGGGACTTAGCATCTGTTTAGCATACGTTCATTGAGCTGAGGCTCTACATACTCACTGCCCAAGTATTTGAGACTTTTCCTTCACCTGTCATGTATTTCATTGCAAAGCACGCAAGCATACAATTTATTGAAATAATTCGAAGTACACAATTCACAAAATGATTTGCAACAATTTTGGGTCTTGTGATTAATTATCTTTCATTATCTTTTCGACTTTCATGCAAGGTGTTATTCAACAAAACGATCAACATAGCGAACATATCCTTTTTATTAAGCGTGAAGCTAAAGGATCTTCGTCACATTCATAGGATGATTCCTGCCATGGTCGTATAGCCTTCCAAGCGATCCTTCGTATATTTTAAGTCCAACAAGGCTTCATCGTACCAACCATCCGTCATAAGGCATCTTGCGGGTCGGGTCACTACAATATATACCACTCAGAAAAAGTTTCGTCCTCGAAACTTAAAACAAAACTCATCCCCAAACTTTAACCGACTTTTATGAAACTTTTCAACGATCAACTTGCACCATTTAACATTTCTTCGCAATATCTCGATTGATTTCAAATAATGTACCATCTCATCACAGCATTCCAATTTGATTCATAATAGTTTACCATCTGTGTTCTTCCTCCAACACTCGTACAATTTCCTTAGCATATGATAATCCTCCCCGTGGCTTATTTGAATTCAGCATACCACTTAGTTGGAATCGTACACATATCTTAGGTGTCCCAGAAATACATGCACTTCAGCCAAGTTCAGTGATAGAGAAAATGAACGAGCTATGGTGTAACTTCTTTTTCGAACATCAGTGATTGATCTGAAATCTCATATATTCCTAACTTGTTATTTAATTATCCAACTAACCAATAACACAATGAATGTTACCAATTCCAACTTGAGAATTTTTCCCACACCGATCCAAAATATTCCCAAAGTATTCCTTTCAAATTCATTGTCATTCATGCCACCAAAGTTGATAAATCCCATAGCCGTATTTCATTTCGATATGCCGATTCTCATCGATCAAATCTTGTACTCGTTATCGTTCGCATCCATACATTTTGTTTGCAAATCATAAATTTTTTAATTATGATCCATCTTTCAATTTGTACCATCATTCCACTCTAGTAATAGTTCTCGATTTCCAAATATTCTTATATTGATCAAGCCAATATATTATCCTCTCGCATAAGCAACTCTCATATTCCAGCAAAATTAATTCCGAGGGACCTTTTAACATTTCATTCGCTCTTGTCGATCTCGGCTACATGCACTATCGTACACTCATTCCCAATTTGATCTGATTATCCATCAATAAAATTATTCAACTGTCTCAAGGCACTACCATCAATTTACGCAGCTCAATATGAATCAACCAAATCCTACCAGTTCTAACAATTTTTGACATTCCAACAAAGGCAACCAAGTTCCAAAACCAATATAATCCATCATTCCGTCCAACGTCGTAACATCTAATTTTCTAATATAAGCTAAACTAGACATTTAGCTAACTCATATGAGATGGATAGCTATTAGGGACATACTTATCTCTTATCTTAGAGGCCATCAATTCTTATCATGGGGACTCTATTTTATCTCAGGGACAATCTATGATCCGACCAACTTAAGGGACATGGGACACCACCCCAATCTTATGAACTTATACCCCAACATGGACAACTTAAATATCATAGCCAACAAATCTGAAACTTAGGTAACCAACCGACACTCTAGACAACCAACCGACACTCTAGGCAACCAACCGACACTCTAGGCAACCAACATTCTAGGGTCAAGTCTTTCTATCTGTACTCATACTCGGGCCATACCCAATGACGTCTCATTCTAGACTTACCCGCAACCGATAAAATCTATCCGACAATTCTATCCAACAATTCTTATGGGCCACTCCCGAAGCTATCGTATAAAACTCCTCAATCGAATATCCAAACTTTCAATTTCACTTGCATAGACATAACATATGCTCAATCCAACTTGCATCCTCATATCGTACTCAAATTATCTATCCAATTGGGTCAACTATTCTGAGTCATAATCCAACGTTGTTACCTCAATAGTCTACTATTTAGCATCTTTTCTACGGTCTCTTTACGACATATTCAATTCTCACATTTCTAGATCGTCGATATGGTCTGCACTCTTTAACCAATGACATAGGCAACTATATAACTGTGTTTCTTCCGAAGGCATCCTTTATTAATTTTCGCTAGCAACAAACACGGATATCTCTCAGCAATTCACGTTAACCATCAATATTCGTTTGTACCATCTCCTTGTGATTCCATAAGAAGATTTACTATTATGTACTGATCCAATCTCTATGGCACCAATTATCTAACATTCATATCTCGGTCATCTTAGTAGATATGACATAACTCATTAGCTAGGTCATAATCCAACAATTATATATCTACCCAAATTCGTTATTCATGCGATATATTATCCACCGACTGGGTCTATTACATAATAATGCATCTTTATACTTATTTGTATTCTAGTCATCAGAGCCTTATAAGGAACATCTACTCTTTCATGCATCAAGGGACAAGTACTCGTTCTCTATGCCTCAAAATAATCAAAGGTCATAACTTGTTGATTCGAGACACATCTAATTTTCAAGCACAACTGGAGAACGTGCATAGCCATCTATTTCCTCAATCTGTTTTCTAACTTTTCGATCGTTGATACAACTTTCTGCATCTCCTAAATTATTGGCAACATCCGATAAGCATCTAACATGACCATCAATTTTGTCGATGTCCAACATGCAATTCGATTTACTCAATTCCAACATCGTTCAATATTCAGTCTATAGTTGTTCTCGCAAAATCTTTCATTAACAACACCCCACCATCGTTACTGAACCTACAATCCTTTTACCCAACTGATTCAAGTTATTACATGAATCTATAATTCGTTCCTTTCCCAACCAAGGCATTCATCTCATATTCTCAATTCCTATTACCCAAATAATGCTAACCCTCAAAGTTTGGCGATGGTTCATTCGAACACATCAAAATCTCGCAACGAGTTATCCGAACATAAATCAAGGGACACTCCTAGCTGTCATATCAATCGTAATCCCACTACGACTCGATACTACCCAATACCTTACAGGTAAAGCAATCACTATGCCATAAACAAGGTAAGGGACATCTCATCACGACGAGGGTATATTCAATATACCACTCAGAGCTCAATCAATTTCTGACACAATATTCCCTTCGCATCAAACCAACGTCCAATATGGACTATCCATCTTGTAGTGGTTATGCTGACCACAAATACCGACTCAAGATTCTATCGATTCCTATTTACTGAAATCCATGCACATTCTGTTCTAATATACCAAGCCATCACCTACAGTCAATTGCTGCATAACAATCGACTTCAATGAATCCCACACATAGGATATCCAGCACAAATACCAACTTATTATTGCATCATATCATTGTTATTCATTTTGGTGTCTTTTAGAAAAATAAAGCACACATATCACAGCCCACATATTTACTTATTGTATGGAACACCCAGTGAGCGGCTAGAAGGATCAACGAACTTTCAGTCAAGGAAACAACTTAGAATAATTTTGGAACAACACTAAATAATCGTAGAAGAACTTTGAGTCATTAGAGGCAACTTTGATTCATCATAGGACAACTTTGAGTATTCAAAGCAACTTTGATTAACTGTGGAAGCAAGTTTGAGTAATTGGAAGCAGTCTTTGAATCATCTTAGTAGCAACATTGATTTGAAACAAATCGAATAAGAATCCAAAGACGTAAAGCCGTGCTCTGATACCATTATGTCACGTCCCGATCCCGGAGATTGAAATCTAGCTACTGGGCATGATGCCGTACAAGTCTAGATTGCCCTTGTACAAGGTAAAACCATTACAGTTCCTGGTATTTCTCAGAAAAATAACGACAGCACAGCAAAACCGAACAGATAAATTGAAGTCACACAAGATATAAAGAAATGTATCTCTTTATTGATAATTGTAATAGATTACAAGACTTGCAGTAGAATACAGAGTTTACAACTGATTACAAGCTCTTGAATAGCCAACTGAATATATACACTTCCTTTTAGGCTGCAACTGAATATGCCGACTTCTTTATAATAAACTTGCATATTTGGCTACAATCTCACTGGTACAACTGAGTTACACTGTTCTATACATTATGTCCCGTATAGCAGAAGATATCGTCTTGCAAGAAGAGCTTCTGCACACCCATCCAATTCATCGATGCCAAGCACTGATCAAACGATTTTCCATACGCAAGCACCTGTAATATTGCCCACAACGTGGGTCAGTCATCAATGTACTGGCGAGCGATGCTGGCCCAACTCACCTATGAAGACAACACTAAGTAATAATATTGTAGAACATTATTAAAAGTGGTCTTTCTCGTTGCCTTAGGTCAACTAGCAGTTATATCTGACAGAAGTAAAGCATACATTTATTCATGCATCATAATGTAAAGTAACATGGTAACCCTTTGGTGATATCTTACCCACGATCATGTAGCCATCCCTGTACATTTATAATACTTACTCAGCCTGTACAAGACATTGTTAGAATAATATCATAATTTAAAATAATTGTCACCGTTTAGGTGAATCTTACCAACAGTCGACATCTTTCCCTGTATTTGAGTAATAACTTACTCTTCCTGCATAAGACATCATTAGTACTGGACCTATCTATATGAAGGCTACTGACTACATGCCATCTTGGACCATCTAACAGGTATAACGACGCCCCTTGTAGTGCGGGTATCTAGCCCTACTAAAGGTCCTGTATACCGTGCTACTACTTCAGCACGAGGTTCCTCCAGGACGAACAGTTTCCAAGGTCTTGGAATACTGTTCGAGGAACCACCTTGTCGACAAGTTGTCCATGACCATGCAAATATATGCAACTTATCTAAAAAAACATATAATGCATGATAAGAAAAACTAAGTACTTCAGCCACCACTCTCATTCTTATTGCCATCTTTCTCATTCCAGGGTCTTGGCATAATCAATATTCTACATCAGCGACGGATAATCGAATGTTGTTACCCAATCCCTTTCCATATTTGATACCAAACGTCTTTCCAACGGATACTCAATGTACTTACTGCCCAATTCTTGGGACTTAGCATCTATTTAGCATACGTTTATCAAGCTGAGGCTCGACATACTCACTGCCCAAGTATTTGAGACTTTTCCTTCACCTGTCATGTATTTCATTGCAAAGCACGCAAGCATACAATTCATTGAAATAATTCGAAGTACATAATTCACAAAATGATTCACAACAGTTTCGGGTCTTGTGATTAATTATCTTTCATTATCTTTTCGACTTTCATGCAAGGTGTTATTCAATAACTCAACGATCAACATAGCGTACATATCCTTTTTATTAAGCGTGAGGCTAAAGGATCTTCAAAGGGTTCAACACTACTCACATTCATAGGACGATTCTGCCATGATCGCATAGCCTTCCAAGCGATCCTTCGTATATTTCCAAGTCCAACAAGGCTTCATCGAACCAACCATCCGTCATAAGGCATCTTGCGGGTCGGGGCACTACAATACTCACAACATGCGATTCATGGGACAATACTCACACTCTATTGCCCAGGCCAAGATGCCATAGATTATACATATAACAAGCTAAATCCAGAGTGCCAGTAAAGGACATGTACTCTTGTCTTGTATGTAAAGAATATAATGTTACAAAATCATTATTATGATAAGTGATTAAAACAATCGATAAAAGTAGCAAAAACGGACAAAAATAACAAAATAGGCAAAATAGCCAATATAGGCAAAAATAGCCAAAACCGACATACCAATGGTTAAGGGTATAAAAATGCCATACCGACAGTATACTGAAGTATACCATCGGTATACTAGTTTGTAACAACACCGAAAATCTAAATTTTTGTCAAAACTTATTTTGGACAAAAAACTTCATTTAAATCAAAATTCTGATTTTCAAAAGTCAAAATCGCATGTAAGTGATTTTCTGCAATATAGGAGCATTAGTTTTTACAGATTTTGAGAATAAATAGATGATTATCTTGAAATACATAAAAATACTACCTAGAAACTTAGTCTTATTTAAAAGTATGATCAAAAAAAAGTACCGATCAAAAAAAATGGTCTTACCACTTTTGAGCATGATATATTTGCATAGGATTACGCTTCCAGCCTATATTTCTATTAGATGACCAAGAGGGGTTCAGAAACACACTTTTAGGCCTCAAGAACAAGTCTAATCCCATGAAGAAAACAGAAAGACGAAAAGAGAGAGAGGGAGGAGAGAGAGAGAGAGAGAGAGGAGAGAGAGAGAAGAGAGAGAGAGAGAGAGAGAGAGAGAGAAGAGAAGAAAAAAGAAAAGAAAAAATAAATCTAAAGGGTACATATAGAAAAGGGAATTATCGTAACCATTGGATGTGGCATGTAGCGATCCATGCCACTTCCCAATTCAATCTCGTCCCTCCAATTCCCAATTCAATCTCGTCCATCCAAAAGAAAACCATGAAACTATTAGATAATATATTAAAGAAAACCAAGAAACCAATGGATAATAGAGTGAAACAAACACTATACACAGAAATATCCAAAATACTATTTACGAAAATATCTCAAACAGAAAATATAACGAACGGTATACTGGAGTATACCGATATACTGGAGTATACCGGTATACTGGAGTATACGACGGTATACAGTTCGGGAGGCTAAATTCCTAATTCGAGAAAATCAGGGTTATCCGTTCTATGCAAGGGTCTTTGGTAATTTCAAAAAGGTATTCTACAAATCCAGGGTAGTCTCACATATCAAAAACAAAATTATAAATACAGGAATACGATATATAATACACAAAATTCAACATATTATCATTTCATGAGAATTTTTTATATATCCACATTTCAGAAATAAGAAAAGCAGGATCGAATGTGACAACTCTACCATCCTAAAAAAATTTCATCCTTAGAAGTTCACTAAAACTAGTTGAATAAAACACATATGCTAGAGCAATCTCTAAATAATCATAACTTATTGAAAGAAAATATCTCGTGTATAATATTAATATACAAAATTTAAATAAATCTAGAAAATAATAAAAAAATATATAATACAAGAAAATAAGAGAACTAGGAGACATAGAATAATATGCCCTTGAGTAATTTGATTAGGTGTCTATCGTCACTAGCCTGTGCTGACTCACAAAGTGGAAAAGAGTCAAATCTCGAAGTAAGTCGATACCAATGACTCAGTCGAAGACATGACTTTGGTCCATGAAACCTTCATTGTCGGGATATATGATATTGCATATCTCGACATACAGATACAGAAGAGTGGGACAAGAAACGTCTTCACTCACCGAATATGTCGAGTTGGCCATTGTATTCGAATATGGGTGGAATACAAGATCGTCGACGGAAGCCCAAGATACACAACTAATGTATAGCCTACTACTAAAAGACATAACTGGAATCAAACAGGGATAGAAATAATGCACCTAAATAATAAGGACACCAAGTATCAATAATAGTCAATTAAGATAAATAATTGTAGAAGCATGAAAAAAGAGAATAAAAATGATCCATACGGCCAAGGAGCCACATGCGACTAAACGAGTCCTATGCGGCTCAAACACAGAGTGGACTCCATGCGGCCAGTAGAACCCAGCGTCATTCAAACCCAATTAATGCTCTGACAGCCGACAATTAATGCTCTGACGGCTGACAGCTGACAGTTGACAGCCCTGACGAAAAGTAGTCATAACGACTGACGTAAAAAGCATTATCTTCCTAGGGAATTGGGGAAAATCCTCACAGCTTCGAGGCAAGTTTATGCGGCCAGTCTAAACGAGTTCATGCGGCCAGTGCGGAGAAACCTATGCGGTTCAAATCATGAAGGTCCCCCATGCGGCTCGGCCATGAAGAAATCCATGCGGCTCGGCCATGAAGACTCTCATACAGCTCGGTCATGAAGACCCCCATGCGGCTCGGTCATGAACATATTCATGCGGCTCGGTCATGACAACCTTCATGCGGTTCGAGTATAGAGACTATTCATACGGCGCGCGGTCATGAAATCTTTCATGCGGCTCGGTCATGACGACCTTCATGCGGCCCAAATACGAACGCTCCTCATGCGGCTCAACAACGATGATAGGACACGTGTCCTAAAGATAATCAAATTTGGGTCAGATCCCAATAATTTGAGACACGTGGCAACAGAATGAATTAAATTGATTCATTTAGATTTGCGGATATCAGCAAATCATCATGATGGAGATTTATTGCAATCAATATTAATTGCTGACATGATTTACCATAATCCTCATTAATGGCCTAGATCCTTCATGCTCAAGATTAATGGCCCAGATTGATCATTTACCAGGCCGTCGCCACTTTGAGAATGGGCAACATTGCAAACCCTAATGATGCCCCCCATTTAAATAGCAAGGTGCCATTTCCTTGCAAAACGACGCTCCCAATAATCAGAGAGAAAAATACACAAAGATCAATCCAGAGAGAGAGAAGCCAGAAGAGCAATAAGAGGAGAGCAACAAGAATATTTCTTCGTCAACGCCAAGCATCTCGATACAGGAGCCAAGGCTACGTCCGATCGTCCAATGAGTAAGGCAGAGCTGCCGTCGCTTTCCCGAGCCTCTATCGTCACCCCCTAGAATCAAAAATAAATAATTGTACTTAGATTGCTGTACCTAGATTTTCGTCCCTAGGCTTTTTTTGTACAAGCGAGTTTGTAACGTGAAGTAGAAGTCCAGTCCTCCCATAAAACTGTTCTGCTCTTTATATTTTATGGTAAACACGATGGCAACTCTGTTGGGGACAAACTTCTCCACGACTGAGGAGTTGGTGACGCAGTCGGATGCAGCCAAGCTTGGCTCCACAAACAGAAGATGGTCGCCCGGTTCGACCAACAGGCGTTCGAAGAAATGCTGTCTGACAAGAGGGCTGGCTCGGTCCAGAAACGAGCCCGCACAAAGAAGACCCGCAAGGAGTGGAGACCCCGATCCTTCGTTCCTACTGAAGCTCTTGCAGAGGTACCGTCTGTTGCTCAAGACGGCGAGAAAGACTCTCTGCGACCCCACTTCAGACTGTAGACACTCTGCTGTCCCAAGTCCGGCAGAAAAAATACTATGATGCTGGTGCAGGGGCAAGAGGAACTCTATGCGATCCGAGCCGCATAATGGTGCTAGCTATATAAAAAATGCCATGCGGCTACATCCGCCAGCAGCCGAATGAAGAAAGCTCACACGACCATATCTGTCAGCCGCATCGCTTATGCGGCTACAGTTGCCAATCGCATAGATGAAACTTATGCGGCTACCGAAGTCAATCGCTTGCAGAAAACCCATGCGGCCACAATTGCCAACCGCATGCGGCCAGCCTGCACGGTCGTGACTCCTAGTCGCACAAGAACAACTCATCCGACAGCTAAAGACAGTCGCATGCAGATAGCCAAACGGTTTCCGATCTTAGCCGTATAGCGTCTGTTCCACGCTTCTCTCGATCAGTCTTCGACCGTCTTTCATGCGGTCCTGACCCTGATGGTTCTCTGGATGATAAGCCAGACTCTGTGGTATCCAACTTGGACTCTTCCTATTACGCACCCGTAAGTGCTAAAAGGAAGAAGTCTAGGGCAGCGCGAGCTCACCAAGCCCAGTCAGCTGCCTCAACCTCTGACTATCGGAGCGTCCCGCTGATTATCACGCGGGCCTCTAATAGAAAGTTGTATAAGGCTACTCGTACCCTGCCCTCTGCGGCCAATGGACGGAATAGTCATCAAGCATCTCCCAGTAACGAGCGAAGGCAAGTGTACGAGCTACCTTCGAATCAGGGAGCAGGCAGAAGGCCTACACACTCGCATGCCCAGAATTCTCGAGCCAGCAAAGCAAGTGACTTGCGTGAGGCCATCCTCCACAAATGCAAGAAAAGAGAAGATGTATCGGGGTGCAAAGAGTCCTCCCACAGAAGTCACTACACCCAAGTCATCGTCAACTGCTGCTGTAATAGCACGACGATGCAAGAAGACCGACAGTTTGTCTTTCAAAGACCGCAACAGCCATCTTCAGAAGACGAGGCACTACCCGTCGTCTCCTGCCACTCTGCTCGGAAAGTCCCCGCTGATGGAAGGAGGAAGAAGACGAATGTTTCCAGCCCAAAGATCTCAACCACTGCGACTAAAAGACTGTCGTCTAAGCGGGTGCCCACCACCAGAGTTTTCCAAGGTACCTGCTCTAAGACGAAATCTGCTACAGTGGAAGATTCGTCGTCCGTAACGCAGGGGGTTGCTGGGGCTGGGGGTAGCACCCCTCCGAGCCTTCACAGTAATTCGATGTTCCAAGAAGACGAGCCAGGGGAGACAACTCTCCCATCAGATACAGCAAACCTCGATGTACCCGACGACATCCACAACTCCCAAGATGAGGCAAACTCGGAGATCGGGGGTACTGTTCCTTTCGAGTCTGAATCAGAAAGGAACATACCCACATACCCTGATGACTTCTTACTACAGGAGTACGATTCAGAGGGCTTTCCTCCACCGCTCTGTCTATCTCTCCTCATGTAAAGACGGTATTCATGACAGACAACAACCAAGGTGGTTCCAGTGATCGCCAGCGCATCGACAGTCTCGAAGCCATATTGCTTGCTTTGGTCAAGTCTGTAGACGAGATTAAAGCGGCCCTTCCAACTCTGCAAGGAGGGACACTAGCCAAACAAGCGCGGGTCCCGTGGTCAATGCAGACTCGAATTCGGTGGCACCAAACCCGGACAACAATCCTCCGGAAACAATAGCCCCCACTGTCGTGGACGAAGCACGCGAAGCGAGAAGAGAGGTCCAGGATCTCCGATCCATGTTCTACGCTCGAAAAAACTCTCAAGACCTCAGAATACGGCAACCATACCCTGCTGTAAGGAGGGATGTTCCATTCCCACCAAGATATAAGCCGTTCAATATCAATCCTTATGATGGCAAGACATCGACAAGTCGGTACATCACTTACTTCGAGGTCACCACCGACCATCTGCCCCATGACGATGCCATTCTCACACGATTATTCATCGGGGCATTGGAAGGAGTCGCCTTCGACTGGTATCGTAACCTGCCGGACAACTGCATCCACTCCTTCGCCGGCTTCAAGCGCATGTTCTTAGAGAGATTCTACGAAGTAGGGCAGGACATCACCATGTCTACCCTCATGGACGTCGTCCAAGGGGAGAAAGAGCTGACAAGGAACTACATCGAGCGGTTCCGCCAAACCGCCATGAAGCTTCCCTCTGGAAATCTAGATTCCTCCTTGATTGAAATTTGCCAAAAGAGACTCCTCCCAACAATCAGTCTCTAGATGGGAGAAAGTCAATTCAAGGACTGGAAGACGTTCATCATCAGCGCCATAAGCGCCGAAGAACGATTGAAGAAGGCTCGCCAACTGGGATTGCACATCTCGGACGAAGAGAACAAGGGCAAGCATCCCAACAATAATAATGGGGGTAGCCCCTCCAATAATCGGGACAACAGGGGAAAGCAGGCTATGGTGACCGACACGGCACAGAAACCTGAGCCAAAGTCGGCAGACAAACAATGGACGCAAATTACTTACTCCTTCGAAGACGGTCACGTCAAGCCCATCTTGTACATGCTCATACAAGGAAACAAAATTTAGCTTCCTCCACCAAGACGGGAACCACGGCCGACAAAGATGGAGAACCCAAAATACTGCCATTATCATCGCTACGTCCATCATGCTACATACGACTGCTACCAGCTGAAACGGTACATCCAAAATCTCATCGATTCGAACGCTCTGGCCATCGATTTCGAAGAGGTAACAGTGGCAGCCAATATGGTGTCGGTACAATTCGGCAGCTTTCCTCCGACAGAAACTTAAGACGGGGTGGTCCCCATCCCTCTGGCGACAATAGAGATTACCAATCTTTTACCTCCCCGAGATCAGGCTGCTGGTTTGGTACCCCTCACCACATCACGAGGGGAGGTCATGTGGATCCATCCAGACTTGGTATCAGAAGTGACTCGGCCCGTATCGTCTTCTATCTGCAAGAAAAAGAATAAAAAAATCAGATCCTGTCGCACAATCTCGGCAGACATCGAAGAAGCTACAGTCGTCGTCACGCGATCTGGGGCACAATCCCAACCTGTAGCTGACAACCCGGCAGAAGATCACCAGCCTGCTACAACCGATACTCCGGGACCGGCTCAGCCTTCGACGACCGACAAACCTAGGCCGAGGGAGACTCACTTCGACAAATCCCTCCAAAAAGAGGCAGCCCAGGGGTTGGAGAGGCCCTACAACTTCGACATCTTGGCACAATTGGCCAACACACCGGCCAAGTTGTCATTATACGAGCTCCTGAGACTCCAAGGATGTTCGTGCGGTTTTGAGCGATGCACTCCAAAATGCCGATGCATACCTGGCTCAAGTTAACCTCATGGAAGAAAACCCGCCTGCAGATCTCCAAGACAGCGCTTGCACAGGAGCAATGCCCAACATCGTCTTCACTCAGAGGACATGCTCATTAAAACTAATATGCACGATCGCCCACTATACTACACTGGATACATCAACGACGTAAGGGTGCACCGGATGCACATTGATCCCGGCTCTTCCATAAGCATTATCCCGAAGGGTCTGCTACATCATCTCCGCATCCCAATGCATCGCCTGACGCCTACAAGCACCGCCATCAGCGGTTTCAATTCGGGTAGGTGTGAGACTCGTCTCACAGTATCGGTATTTATATACGGATACGTATTTTGTAGTGTATTTCGTATTTTCTTGATTTTCGTAATACTTTAAAATTTTCCTAACTTATAGATTTTCTTCTTGGCCGGCATACCGCCAGTATACCGGAGTATACCGACGGCATACCGTCCAGACAGATTTTCCACATTTGAGATATTTTTGATTTCAGATATTTTCATGAATAGTATTTCCGATATTTTGATGAATAGTATTTTGGATATTTTGATGAATAGTGTTTAGATATTTTCATGAATAGTGTAGATGCACCCTATTACCTATTGGATATTTGGTTTTGTTTTGATGGTTAGGATTGACTTAGATTTTGACATGGATCACGATCGACGGTTAAGTTAAGATTAATTCTCCCTTCTATATATATCATTTCACTTTCTCTCTCCTCTCTCTTTTCATTCTTTTCACTCTCTCTTCATTTATTCTTCCCTCTCTCCCCCTTGGAGCTTGCCAAGAGCTTGGCCTTGAGGCCTTGGGTGTGGTGTCTAACCCCCCTAGGAGGAGGAGTAGAAGATTAGGCTTGGAGCTTAACCTAGGCAAGTACATCTTGCCAAATCCATGAACCATTTTGTTTTGTTATCATTTTTGTTTCCCTTGGTATTAAATGCTTAGAATTGTTCTAAACTCATTTTGTTAAGAATGTTTTCCTTGTGATTCTCATCTATATGCATGTTTCCAAAATTTGTTTAAGCAAGGTTTTGATTTTCTGTTAAAACCCAATATGGACTTAGTAGAAAACTTGGTATCAAGAGTGATACTAGTGTTACCATCATAGATCTTGGTCATATATACATATATGAGGCCCTCACATAGTTTGTATATCATGGATTTTGAGTTTGGTGGCAATCGGAACCCGTTTCGGTGTCCCGAGAACCTCTGTTTGGGGGAGTATTTTGAGATATTGATCTATCAAATGTTTTGATTTGTGAAAACTAATACTTCCATGTTGTAGGAAATTCAATTCTATTCAATTTTGACTTTTGAAAATCCGAATTTCGATTTAAAACGAAGTTTTTATGGCCGAAACAAGTTTTGGCAAAATTCTGAATTTTGTTGCTGTTTGAAAAACCGGTATACCGCCGGTATGCCGCAGTATACCGCCGGTATGCCGTTTTTGGCACCAGAAACTTTCTGTTTTTAGTTCGGTATACCGTCGGTATGCCGCAGTATACCGCCGGTATGCCGTTTTATGCTGTTTTAGTCTATTTTTGCCCGTTTCTGTCCGTTTTTGTCCGTTTTTGATATTTTCTTCGATTGTAAAATTTCTTAACATGATAAGATGATCTTTCTCAGTTAGATAATGATTGTATACTCTATATAGACTTGATACTAGCACATGTTCAACCATTTTATGAAATGTACTTAGCCTTGATTATTCTTCTCCACATGCCATGATATGTCTATTGATAGATTCTTTCTTACAAGCTATGATAATTGTTGCCATGCCTTCTTGCCTACTTGATATAGACCCATCGTGGTGCACTCTTGAACATGTCTTTTTCTTGCTTACATGATAGTGGCCTGTCATGGCGCACTCTTGATTCCAGTACATGTCTTGCTCCTTGATAGTGGCTCGTCGTAGCGCACTCTTACCTTGATATTGTCATGTCTTGTTGTGGCTTGTTATGGTGCACAATCTTGCTTGTCTTGTCCAGTCTTGCATGTCTCATGTCTAGGATGGATTCTGCGGAATGCCACACCCGGAATCCAACAAGAAAATGTTAAGGACTAAACAACTAGCTTGATTACTTAGATCATTGAGAATTTCCCAGTAACCTGTTGCCCCTTTGGTCTTGGCATTATATATATATATATATACATTGGGATTTGGAGCTATGTCATGATGAGCACACTTCCAGCTCACCGTCGAGTGGGGCACCTCCTTAGGACACATGTATCTTACTACAGTGTGTCTGCTATATCTCCTTAGGACACATGTATCTTACTACAGTGTGTCTGCTATACTTCTTTTCTTTTTGGCTTGGACCATTCAGGTAGTAGCAGGCAGGAGCTGGACTGGATGGATTCTCAGACTTGCATTTGTTAGTAATTAGGATTGTGACAACCCTAGTTAGCTAAAGTATCAAGCCGTAATCATTGCTTGGCCGTGATTGATGGATGGAGTCCATTTTGTCTAGTCTAGTCTTGCTCCAGTTTATCTTATTGTAGTACTTAGCTTCCTGTCATTTCTTACATGCTATTCTTCTACATGCTTGGCTTCACCACATGCTCACATGTTCCAGTTACCATCACGCTCATATTTTCCAGTTATCTTACATGCTCTAGTTACATGACATGCTCACATGCTCCAGTTACATGACATGCTTACATGCTCTAGTTACATGACATGCTCACATGCTCCAGTTACATGACATGCTCACATGCTCCAGTTACATGACATGCTCACATGTTCTAGTTACTTAACATGCTCACATGTCTAGTTTATGTTTCATGTTCACATGCTTCCTTTTCCTTACATGTACACAGTTTACATTACGTCACATGTCCTTTACTTTATGCTACATGTTGCTTTACTTATTATCCTTCTATTCTCGGGATAAGTGCATTGGTAGTGCACGAGTCTCGATTAGTACTTACTTATCTCTCTCTATCCATTGCTATGATTTGCATGCTGGTTTTAGTTCATAGTTTGGCTTCCTTTGTGGTACTTGCTATTGGGGGTCTGACCCCACTGGTTTTGCATTGACCAGATCTGATAGAGGAGCCCGGAGGATCTTCCGTACCTTCCACTCGTTGGTGATTACCCAGAGCACCAGAGTACCTTAGTGGGTTTTCTATTTCATTCTCCCACTAGTTATGTATATTATTCTTTTGTGGCGTTTAGCCTCCGAGCACGTGTTTAGCTCGTGTTTTGGACTTGACATTTAGCCTACGGGCCAGAACATGATTTGCATATTCTAGACTATAGCTAGAGCTTATCATGTATGACTATACTCTTGCTAGTCTTCACTCTGTATTACTAGCTTCATGATCATTGATATATGATAGTTTGGGACGCTTTACTATTTTATATTCCAGTTGATCTTACTTCTTGTACATTGTTTACTGCCTGTGATTGAGATACCTAGGATTCTTGACCTAGGATCGACTGTTGGCTTGTAGTAGTAACCCCCGTCTATACAGCTTATACGTTATTTCGGAGTACGGGAGTACTTTGGTATACGTAGCTGGCCTGGTCCGTCCCTACTTGCCAGTATTCTGGTTCTGGGGCGTGACATAGATTTTAGTGGTGGCCCATGCAAGGTCTGATTTATCAGATATGTGGGGGTTACTGATGTTTAGATATCTCAGTCACAATTCTTCTTTATTGATATCCTTCGTGTTATTCTATATCTCTGATCCTTTGACCTGATATCTGCCTTGATCATTGATCTTTCATGTTCCCTCGATTTGATCATTGTGTCCTTCAACTTTCAAGGACACGGTTCTTAATCCTTCCGATCATCTTGTTTGGGTTTTGCCGATTTTAGTCAGCAATCTTCTGTTAGGCCAGTTATGGAGGATCAGTCTCAGCATTCAGGGACAGAGTTCAGAGATGACCCGAGGATGGAGGTGTCAGTTCAGCCTGATCAGACAGCAGGGTCAGTCCTGCCAGAGTCCAGCTTCACCGGCTACCCCGGAGTCCAGCAGTATATAGCTCAGGTAATATTTCAGCAGCAGCCGGTTAGAGCAGCAGTTCCGAGACGTGGACAGGCAGAGTTTGGTATGTTATAGCAGGTTTTGGCCGAGGGCGATTATGTTGTAGGTATTTTCCTATTCTGCTTTCACTCTAATTATCTCTTGGGTTACGCATATTTGGCGAGTTTCTCGTCCCATTCTTCTGTCTTCGTAGTCGAGGCATGTGATAACTTCATTGGTATCGACTACGAAGATACGTCCTGGGTAGAGTCATGTCTTGGATTAAGTCATTGGTACGGCTTATTTTGAGAATTGACTTTTATCAAAGTTGTGGAGTCAGCGTAGGCCTGCTCCTACTCAACTGACTCAGGAGACATATTTATTCATATGCCTCCATCCCTTCTTGATTGTGGTTGTGTTATTGCTTACACATTACTTATATTACTGTTGTCTTTATCTTACCAACATGCCATGCTTTGTTTTGATTGACATGATTTTTCAGCTCTTTGGTTTGGTTTTCATGCTTGACTAGATTTAGGAAATTCCAAGGACGGAATTTATTTTTAAGTTGTGGAGAGTTGTGAGACTCGTCTCACAGTATCGGTATTTATATACGGATACGTATTTTGTAGTGTATTTCGTATTTTCTTGATTTTCGTAATGCTTTAAAATTTTCCTAACTTATAGATTTTCTTCTTGGCCGGCATACCACCAGTATACCGGAGTATACCGACGGCATACCGTCCAGACAGATTTTCCACATTTGAGATATTTTCGATTTCAGATATTTTCATGAATAGTGTTTCCGATATTTTGATGAATAGTGTTTTGGATATTTTGATGAATAGTGTTTAGATATTTTCATGAATAGTATAGATGCACCCTATTACCCATTGGATATTTGGTTTTGTTTTGATGGTTAGATTGACTTAGTTTTGACATGGATCACGATCCGACGGTTAAGATTAATTCTCCCTTCTATATATATCATTTCACTTCTCTCTCCTCTCTTTTTATTCTTTTCACTCTCTCTTCATTTATTCTTCCCTCTCTCCCCCTTGGAGCTTGCCAAGAGCTTGGCCTTGAGGCCTTGGGTGTGGTGTCTAACCCCCCTAGGAGAAGGAGTAGAAGATTAGTTGGAGCTTAACCTAGGCAAGTACATCTTGCCAAATCCATGAACCATTTTGTTTTGTTGTCATTTTTGTTTCCCTTGGTATTAATGCTTAGAATTGTTCTAAACTCATTTTGTTAAGAATGTTTTCCTTGTGATTCTCATCTATATGCATGTTTCCAAAATTTGTTTTAAGCAAGGTTTTGATTTTGTTAAAACCAATATGGACTTAGTAGAAAATTGGTATCAAGAGTGTACTTGTTATACCATCATAGATCTTGGTCATATATACATATATGAGGCCCTCACATAATTTGTATATCATGGATTTTGAGTTTGGTGGCAATCGGAACCCGTTTCGGTGTCCCGAGAACCTCTGTTTGGGAGTATTTTGAGATAATCTATCAAATGTTTTGATTTGTGAAAACTAATACTTCCATGTTGTAGGAAATTCAATTCTATTCAATTTTGACTTTTGAAAATCCGAATTTCGATTTAAAAACGAAGTTTTTATGGCCGAAACAAGTTTTGGCAAAATTCTGAATTTTGTTGCTGTTTGAAAAACCGGTATACCGCCGGTATGCCGCAGTATACCGCCGGTATGCCGTTTTTTGCACCAGAAACTTTCGTTTTTAGTCCGGTATACCGCCAGTATGCCGCAGTATACCGCCGGTATGCCGTTTTATGCTGTTTTAGTCTATTTTTGCCCATTTCTGCCGTTTTTTGTCCGTTTTTGATATTTTCTTCGATTGTAATGATTTCTTAACATGATAAGATGATCTTGCTCAGTTAGATAATGATTTTACACTCTATATAGACTTGATACTAGCACATGTTCAACCATTTTATGAAATGTACTTAGTCTTGATTATTTTCTCCACATGCCATGATATGTCTATTGATAGATTCTTTCTTACAAGCTATGAAATTGTTGCCATGCCTTCTTGCCTACTTGATAGTGACCCGGTGGTGCACTCTTGAACATGTCTTTTTCTTGCTTACATGATAGTGGCCTGTCATGGCGCACTCTTGATTCCAGTACATGTTGCTCCTTGATAGTGGCTCGTCGTAGCGCACTCTTACCTTGATATTGTCATGTCTTGTTGTGGTGATGGTGCACAATCTTGCTTGTCTTGTCCAGTCTTGCATGTCTCATGTCTAGGATAGATTCTGCGGAATGCCACACCCGGAATCCAACAAGAAAATGTTAAGGACTAAACAACTAGCTTGATTACTTAGATCATTGAGAATTTCCCAGTAACCTGTTGCCCTTTGGTCTTGGCATTATATATATATATACATTGGGATTTGGAGCTATCTGTCATGATGAGCACACTTCCAGCTCACCGTCGAGTGGGGCACCTCCTTAGGACACATGTATCTTACTACAGTGTGTCTGCTATATCTCCTTAGGACACATGTATCTTACTACAGTGTGTCTGCTATACTTCTTTTTTTTTGGCTTGGACATTCAGGTAGTAGCAGGCAGGAGCTGGACTTGGAATTCTCAGACTTGCATTGTTAGTAATTAGGATTGTGACAACCCTAGTTAGCTAAAGTATCAAGCCGTAATCATTGCTTGGCCGTGATTGATGGATGGAGTCCATTCTTGTCTAGTCTAGTCTTGCTCCAGTTTATCTTATTGTAGTACTTAGCTTCCTGTCATTTCTTACATGCAATTCTTTCTACTACTGCTTGGCTTCACCACATGCTCACATGTTCCAGTTACCATCACGCTCATATGTTCCAGTTATCTTACATGCTCCAGTTACATGACATGCTCACATGCTCCAGTTACATGACATGCTCACATGCTCTAGTTACATGACATGCTCACATGCTCCAGTTACATGACATGCTCACATGCTCCAGTTACATGACATGCTCACATGTTCTAGTTACTTAACATGCTCACATGTCTAGTTTATGTTTCATGTTCACATGCTTCTTTTCCTTACATGTACACAGTTTACATTACGTCACATGTCCTTTACTTTATGCTACATGTTGCTTTACTTATTGTCCTTCTATTCTCGGGATAAGTGCATTGGTAGTGCACGAGTCTCGATTAGTACTTACTTATCTCTCTCTCTATCCATTGCTATGATTTGCATGCTGGTTTTAGTTCATAGTTTGGCTTCCTTTGTGGTACTTGCTATTG
Source organism: Iris pallida (assembly GCA_029216955.1). Taxonomy (NCBI): domain Eukaryota; kingdom Viridiplantae; phylum Streptophyta; class Magnoliopsida; order Asparagales; family Iridaceae; genus Iris; species Iris pallida. Next base: position 3,990,540 of record JANAVB010007596.1, read on the forward strand.
GGGGTCTGACCCCACTGGTTTTGCATTGACCAGATCTGATAGAGGAGCCCGGAGGATCTTCCGTACCTTCCACTCGTTGGTGATTACCCAGAGCACCAGAGTACCTTAGTGGGTTTTCTATTTCATTCTCCCACTAGTTATGTATATTATTCTTTGTTGCGTTTAGCCTCCGAGCACGTGTTTAGCTCGTGTTTTGGACTTGACATTTAGCCTACGGGCCAGAACATGATTGCATATTCTAGACTATAGCTAGAGCTTATCATGTATGACTATTACTCTTGCTAGTCTTCACTCTGTATTACTAGCTTCATGATTGATATATGATAGTTTGGGGACGCTTACTATTTTATATTCCAGTTGATCTTACTTCTTGTACATTGTTACTGCCTGTGATTGAGATACCTAGGATCTTGACCTAGGATCGACTGTTGGCTTGTAGTAGTAACCCCGTCTATACAGCTTATACGTTATTTCGGAGTACGGGAGTACTTTGGTATACGTAGCTGGCCTGGTCCGTCCCTACTGCCAGTATTCTGGTTCTGGGGCGTGACATAGATTTTAGTGGTGGCCCATGCAAGGTCTGATTTATCAGATATGTGGGGGTTACTGATGTTTAGATATCTCAGTCACAATTCTTCTTTATTGATATCCTTCGTGTTATTCTATATCTGATCCTTGACCTGATATCTGCCTTGATCATTGATCTTTCATGTTCCCTCGATTTGATCATGGTCCTTCAACTTTCAAGGACACGGTTCTTAATCCTTCCGATCATCTTGTTTGGGTTTTGCCGATTTTAGTCAGCAATCTTCTGTTAGGCCAGTTATGGAGGATCAGTCTCAGCATTCAGGGACAGAGTTCAGAGATGACCGAGGATGGAGGTGTCAGTTCAGCCTGATAGACAGCAGGGTCAGTCCTGCCAGAGTCCAGCTTCACCGGCTACCCGGAGTCCAGCAGTATATAGCTCAGGTAATATTTCAGCAGCAGCCGGTTAGAGCAGCAGTTCCGAGACGTGGACAGGCAGAGTTTGGTATGTTATAGCATGTTTTGGCCGAGGGCGATTATGTTGTAGGTATTGTCCTATTCTGCTTTCACTCTTAATTATCCCTTGGGTTACGCATATTTGGCGAGTTTCTCGTCCCATTCTTCTGTCTTCGTAGTCGAGGCATGTGATAACTTCATTGGTATCGACTACGAAGATACGTCTGGGTAGAGTCATGTCTTGGATTAAGTCATTGGTACCGACTTATTTGAGAATTAACTTTTATCAAAGTTGTGGAGTCAGCGTAGGCCTGCTCCTACTCAACTGACTCAGGAGACATATTTATTCATATGCCTCCATCCCTTCTTGATTGTGGTGTGTTATTGCTTACGCATTTACTTATTACTGTTGTCTTTATCTTACCAACATGCCATGCTTTGTTTTGATTGACATGATTTTTCAGCTCTTTGGTTTGGTTTTCATGCTTGACTAGATTTAGGAAATTCCGAGGACGGAATTTATTTTTAAGTTGTGGAGAGTGTGAGACTCGTCTCACAGTATCGGTATTTATAACGGATACGTATTTTGTAGTGTATTTCGTATTTTCTTGATTTTCGTAATACTTTAAAATTTTCCTAACTTATAGATTTTCTTCTTGGCCGGCATACCGCCAGTATACCGGAGTATACCGACGGCATACCGTCCAGACAGATTTTCCACATTTGAGATATTTTCGATTTCAGATATTTTCATGAATGTTTCCGATATTTTGATGAATAGTGTTTTGGATATTTTGATAATAGTGTTTAGATATTTTCAGGAATAGTGTAGATGCACCCTTACCCATTGGAATTTGGTTTGTGTTTGATGGTTAGGATTGACTTAGATTTTGACATGGATCACGATCCGACGGTTAAGATTAATTCTCCCTTCTATATATATCATTTCACTTTCTCTCTCCTCTCTCTTTTCATTCTTTTCACTCTCTCTTCATTATTCTTCCCTCTCTCCCCTTGGAGTTGCCAAGAGCTTGGCCTTGAGGCCTTGGGTGTGGTGTCTAACCCCCCTGGAGGAGGAGTAGAAGATTAGGCTTGGAGCTTAACCTAGGCAAGTACATCTTGCCAAATCCATGAACCATTTTGTTTTGTTGTCATTTTTGTTTCCCTTGGTATTAAATGCTTAGAATTGTTCTAAACTCATTTGTTAAGAATGTTTCCTTGTGATTCTCATCTATATGCATGTTTCCAAAATTTGTTTAAGCAAGGTTTGATTTTCTGTTAAAACCCAATATGGACTTAGTAGAAAACTTGGTATCAAGAGTGATACTAGTGTTACATCATAGATCTTGGTCATATATACATATATGAGGCCCTCACATAGTTTGTATATCATGGATTTTGAGTTTGGTGGCAATCGGAACCCGTTTCGGTGTCCCGAGAACCCTGTTTGGGAGTATTTTGAGATATTGATCTATCAAATGTTTTGATTTGTGAAAACTAATACTTCCATGTTGTAGGAAATTCAATTCTATTCAATTTTGACTTTTGAAAATCCGAATTTCGATTTAAAACGAAGTTTTTATGGCCGAAACAAGTTTGGCAAAATTCTGAATTTTGTTGCTGTTTGAAAAACCGGTATACCGCCGGTATAGCAGTATACCGCCGGTATGCCGTTTTTGGCACCAGAAACTTTCTTTTTTAGTCCGGTATACCGCCGGTATGCCGCAGTATACCGCCGGTATGCCGTTTTATGCTGTTTTAGTTTTTTTGCCCCGTTTCTGCCCGTTTTTGTCCGTTTTTGATATTTTCTTCGATTGTAATGATTTCTTAACATGATAAGATGATCTTGCTCAGTTAGATAATGATTTTACACTCTATATAGACTTGATACTAGCACATGTTCAACCATTTTATGAAATGTACTTAGCCTTGATTATTCTTCTCCACATGCCATGATATGTCTATTGATAGATTCTTTTTACAAGCTATGATAACTGTTGCCATGCCTTCTTGCCTACTTGATAGTGACCCGTCGTGGTGCACTCTTGAACATGTCTTTTCTTGCTTACATGATAGTGGCCTGTCATGGCGCACTCTTGATTCCAGTACATGTCTTGCTCCTTGATAGTGGCTCGTCGTAGCGCACTCTTACCTTGATATTGTCATGTCTTGTTGTGGCTTGTTATGGTGCACAATCTGCTTGTCTTGTCCAGTCTTGCATGTCTCATGTCTAGGATGGATTCTGCGGAATGCACACCCGGAATCCAACAAGAAAATATTAAGGACTAAACAACTAGCTTGATTACTTAGATCATTGAGAATTTCCCAGTAACCTGTTGCCCCTTTGGTCTTGGCATTATATATATATATATATACATTGGGATTGGAGCTATCTGTCATGATGAGCACACTTCCAGCTCACGTCGAGTGGGGCACCTCCTTAGGACAATGTATCTTACTACATTGTGTCTGCTATATCTCCTTAGGACACATGTATCTTACTACAGTGTGTCTGCTATACTTCTTTTCTTTTTGGCTTGGACCATTCAGGTAGTAGCAGGCAGGAGCTGGACTTGGAATTCTCAGACTTGTATTTGTTAGTAATTAGGATTGTGACAACCCTAGTTAGCTAAAGTATCAAGCCGTAATCATTGCTTGGCCGTGATTGATGGATGGAGTCCATTCTTGTCTAGTCTAGTCTTGCTCCAGTTTATCTTATTGTAGTACTTAGCTTCCTGTCATTTCTTACATGCAATTCTTTATACTACATGCTTGGCTTCACCACATGCTCACATGTTCCAGTTACCATCACGCTCATATGTTCCAGTTATCTTACATGCTCAGTACATGACATGCTCACATGCTCCAGTACATGACATGCTCACATGCTCTAGTTACATGACATGCTCACATGCTCCAGTTACATGACATGCTCACATGCTCCAGTTACATGACATGCTCACATGTTCTAGTTACTTAACATGCTCACATGTCTAGTTTATGTTTCATGTTCACATGCTTCTTTTCCTTACATGTACACAGTTTACATTACGTCACATGTCCTTTACTTTATGCTACATGTTGCTTTACTTATTGTCCTTCTATTCTCGGGATAAGTGCATTGGTAGTGCACGAGTCTCGATTAGTACTTACTTATCTCTCTCTCTATCCATTGCTATGATTTGCATGCTGGTTTTAGTTCATAGTTTGGCTTCCTTGTGGTACTTGCTATTGGGGGTCTGACCCCACTGGTTTTGCATTGACCAGATCTGATAGAGGAGCCCGGAGGATCTTCCGTACCTTCCACTCGTTGGCGATTACCCAGAGCACCAGAGTACCTTAGGGTTTTCTATTTCATTCTCCCACTAGTTATGTATATTATTCTTTTGTGGCGTTTAGCCTCCGAGCAGTGTTTAGCTCGTGTTTTGGACTTGACATTTAGCCTACGGGCCAGAACATGATTTGCATATTCTAGACTATAGCTAGAGCTTATCATGTATGACTATTACTCTTGCTAGTCTTCACTCTGTATTACTAGCTTCATGATATTGATATATGATAGTTTGGGACGCTTTACTATTTTATATTCC